>VYZP01044199.1:0-32111 GCA_013400635.1 Hypocryptadius cinnamomeus
GGAAGCTGAAAATATTTAAAGCCATTCAATGTCAGATCCTGATTCAGAGAAAATATCAAAATATCCAGAGTATGCATTTGGGACTCTGCAGTTAGGGCTGCTTGTGAAACAATACATCCAATGCCACAAAAAACATTACAGTGCAGCTCTGAGAAATCCACACTACTGTAACAGAGGAGTGTCCTTACCAGTCAGTACTATGATGGGGTTTACTACAGGCCACCCTGCTAAAACAATGCTAAGACCCTCCAGAGGTTAACTACGAGTTAGGCTCAAAGGTTAGTTATTTCTATGATGGTATTTCTCTACAAATAAAACCACAAAGGAATGGACGTGGAATTCTCAACATGTGTTGTTTGTGGGAATGTTGGTCTTTTATTCAAGTGATATTGGAAGTATGTGAGAAAGTAATTAAATACATATATTTAGTAAGTCTTTAAAAGCTTTACTCCCTATCCTAGCAGTAAAAAACTTAGAATAGTAAGCTGACATTTAGAGCTGTCTGTATCGTACTTCATTCCATGCACTTTTACCTCACTTGAACGATTTATATATGTCAAGTCTATTATAGGTCAATCACAGCAATTCCTTGTAGATTTCTGAATCTCTGCCTCTGCATACTACAGCTATATATACACACTGCTGCATGGAGATAATTTTAAGGAAGGCAGTAGTCCTTCACAGGACATTGTGTATCATACAATTCATAAACAGGTCCAACAAGCACGAGAAGTACCTAAAATTACAGTCAGGTATTCCTGATTTGTGAGACAGTATTATTTAACAGAAAATAAGTCAGGTACATGAACCTTCTACAGATAAACATTTATGTCTCATTCTCATAGTTAAATAATTACTTTACTGTGAAGAAACAGTATGTGAACTGGTGCTGCCTTCTCTCCAAAATTATACAAAGCTAATACAAAAAAGGGGGGGCCAGTAGTTTTTAGTGTAAATTTACCTTAGTCTCCCCATTGTTGCTCAGCTGATACTATCTCAGCAGTATCTGCTAAGTGCTTGCCTTGAAGAGGGGAATTCTAAACCTCAGCAGAGGGCTGCCCTTAAAACTCTCCCATTAAAGAAGCTTCATGCTTCCACCCAGTCACATACTCTGCTCTAAGAGAAAAAACCCATCTGAATGCCATTATTAGCACAAATTCTCAGGGTATTGTCAAAATTGCCCAAATACATCTGTTTTGCCTCAGTACAGCCTTAATTTGATATTAAAATGTTGAAAAACCTTAAAACCCACCACTACAGATAAGAGACATGCAAGCAGTCTCTCAGCTTACCTCAACAAGCATTGGGATGGAAAACAAAAGAAATTACACTACCCACTGGAAAAAGCAACTTAGGGTGACTGGAAGTCTTCCTCATCTTTCAGCAGGCGTAAAGTTATATAAAAATTAACCCTAGTTTTGTACATCAAGCTTTAGGGAATTAATTTTATGTTGACTTGGGGCTGCTCAAGAAATAAGGTAGCTGTTGGTAGAACACACTGCCTTACTCCTTCTTAGCAATGCAACTCTTCCCCTTAGTTCCAAGATTCACTGGACCCTTCCTCAAGCCTCTTTGAGCTGCAAAGCACAACACTGCATCCCACAACTTCCTCGTATATGCATTTATTTATAAACATTTTAGATAGTTTTGAAAGGCAAGAAAGTTTAAGGCAAGTGTTTTATCAAGTCTTCGTAAGTTACACCAAACCTAAAGCAGACAACCTTACAAACCAACAGCAATAGCACAAACATTGTTAATGAATTTGAAGGTCTCAGGAACCGGCATAAGTACAAGTCAGGAAACAATACCCTTTTGGTGACAAATAAGCAGAAAAATAGTTTGAGAGCTCTTACAGCAGTACAAGCTCAGACCTTACTACTATGCAGGTCATCTTTCTTGCACTTATCCTTTTTGGTCAAGGTAAGGGTCAAACAATGCAGCTCTGTGAGCTCCAGCAGGCCTCAGGGCTAGAAAGAGCATTTCTCTGGAATTCCTGACATTCTATTAAAGTTTTACAATTTATCTCTTATTTCCCGAGTTTCCCAGGAAAGTAAGCATGCGTATGCAAAGGGATGATCTCCAGCATTCTTGGAATAGTTTTCCAGCACTGCCATGACTGCATTCCCTCATCACTGCCTTTATTCTTTCAGAGGACAGTCAGTCTACTTCAGCCACACTGGGCCATTGAGGGGAAACCCTGACAAGCCTGCAGCATTCAGGCTTCTGCACACTTGTAAGACAAAGACATAGTTTAGGGCTGGGACCTTATTTCTTGGTGCATTTTTGATGCTGTTGCAGGAAAGTCAGAATAAGTTTTATTTCCTAGATGAACAAGCTACTTGGCAGTATTTCTCTGTGTGCCATTGCATTACTAGGACCACAGCAAAGTTTTCTTTTAAGCATTTATTTATCAGCATTTTAGATAGTTTTGCAAAGTTTAAAGGCAAGTGTTTGATCAAGTCTTCATAAGTTGTACCAAACCTAAAGCAGACAACCTTACAAACCAACAGTGATAGCACAAAGCAAAGCCTCACAGTTTTATAAAGCACTACAGTGTTTTGATATGATCACAGCTTCCAAAATCCATGCATCTTTTAGAAGGAATTAATTAGAAGGAATCTTCCATTTTAGTTTCAAAGAGAAACTGAAGCCTTTGGGGTGGGACCAGGGAAAGAGGAAGAGATTGGAAAAGGCACAATCACACAATCAGGTATGCAAACCCCACATGTAAATCCCAGACACAGTTCTGACTAAGTCAGCTAGCTCTTACTGCTTCACAGCTTGTGGTGCATGCATTTGAGAAACACTGATAAACAGACAAACCTGTTCACAGGACACTTTTTGAATTAATTAGGCATTTATTGCCACTTCACTGGATTAACAGCTTTGAGATAACATGGAGCTTTCATTTAGCAGCCCTTGGAACCAAATCAAGCCTGACAACCTTTCCCAATTTGTTTTGGATTTGCCTTAGTTCTCCTTCTACAAGCACAGAACAGTTTTGTATTTATAATGGCAGTCAAACGCCTTGGGGTACCACAAGTGAACTACTGTGAGGGCAAACAAACAGTTGAGTACCAGCTATAATGAATGTCACACAAGAAGGCTAAGCTTGCCTCTCTCACCTGTGTAAATCACTAAGCATGTCAGGGAACTAATCATCTCCAGGCTCAGGACTCCCAGGATAAGATACAGGTACACTTTGCTGTGATCAGGAAAGGAATGCTGCACCGACAGAATCAAGAGCAGGGCTGTATTACCTAGAAAACAAATGTTATATTTTAAAGATTTACTAATTTTATTAGCTATTGAAAATTAATTAATGCTTTTTCATGCCCAGTATCTGCACTAGGCTGCAACACTTCAGTAATGCTTTTCCATTTCATACCATGCTTGCCCCTTAAGCTAATTTCCTTAACGTGCAAGCTTATACCTGCTGGTAGCAAAATGAGCTTTCATTTCAGCATATGCTTGTAATGGTAGACAATTAGGAGTTTTCTTATAGATTCTTCTGACTTAAAAAACAAGAGTGGCTGAAACACACTAGAAATACCTGAAATAGGTACATGGGCTTGAACTGTTTCTGGCTTTGTTGATGCTATTCATCTTACTCATTCTTTCAATTCCTAAGAGATCATGTAAGTCAGCTGAAAATGAAGGAGTATTTTCCTTCAAGCAGTGGATTTAAAATATATTTAAATTAGGCTAACAGAGCAAAAAAACCCCCAAACCTTAACACCTTCCTTTCAAAGCCTACTTGCATAGGCTTCCACTTGCTATTATCTTAATACCTGAACATAATTGAAAGTTTAATTGAAATTAGTACACTTAGTCAAGGAGAAAAAATACTGAGTTACAGGCCTAAAAATCTTTTCTGATACTGAGTGTGAAGTCTTTTCTTCCTTCCTGTAAAAATGTGTCAGATCAATGTCTGGATAAAGAACCAAATTTGTAAAGACCATTAACACAGCTAGGGAACTGTGCAGTTCTCTTTCCTGCTGTGCCAGCCAAGTGAAGGAAGGGGTATCAGCAGTCATTACTGTGGCAGGAAGCTTGCAGTAATGGAAGAACTACCTTCTGAAAAACAGATGATCAAAATTCTATAGCACACACCTGATTGCATCTGAACATTCACAAATGCCCAGAGTTTGTCTAGTAGAGGAGAAGTGGGCTCCATCTAAGACTGAAAGCAGGGCAAAGTATTGCCAATTACACTGCAACAGGCAGAAATAATCCTTTTACATCATTAAGCCTCCTATAGCCTGCTTTTGTCACTGCACTCCAAACAATTCTACATCTCCAGAGCTCTATCTAGTGGCCACAGCCTTAAGTGTTGCACATTTAACAAGCTGACTAGCTCTTTTAGAGACAGTGTGAAAAGAAAGCTAGATTCCTATATAGAACAGGACCATTTCACTTATTAACTCTGGTGAAAAAAATGTCTACTCCAAGAGGGAGGTGGGATTATAAGAGGCAAAAATACTGTAGAAGCCATTGCTCTGCCCTTTTCCACTGCTATTTGTGGGGAAAATCCCCTTAAGTTAGATGGATTTCAGATTTAAAAGTGATTTGTAGAAAAGCTTCACCAGTTAGGTGCACCACCACTTTACAGCTAAACTTGCCAAAGACGTAACTTAAAAATATAGTTAAATCACTCCTATACGCCACCTTTTGTCCACAGAAAGTAGAGAAAGGCAGTCAGATATAGAGCTGAATGTTACAGATCCTCAGTGAGGTCAGAAAATCAGTTATTTCACTGAATTCAGACAGCTGTTGGGCAACAAGCAATTAATCTGTTTCTATGTGGATTGCTGAGCTTGGAAAGAGAAGAGCAGCACACTTCCTGGAAGGACTAGAAGGCTTACCACATATCCAACCAGACAAATGAATATGCAAATCAAGATCACTAGCAGTCAAACACCAACCTTGCTTACTGAATACTTCATGGCTGAAGACTAAATGCTAATGACTAAATGTTTTACTCAATCTCACAGTCGTGAGCATTTTGGCACTACAAACAGTTCCTTACAACCTGCATCTGGCACACCAGAAAGATCAGTACAGAGGTTCACCTGACTAAAGGATAATTTGTAAGTGCTCATAGGCAGTTTCTTAAAAGTTCATAATATAGAATACACAACTATATATAACCTGCTCAGTCTCTTATTGTGCCGCATTCTAAAGGTTTAGATGGAAGAAACCCCAAGTTCACTTCACCTGTGGCATGTATCAGCAGTGGAAGCCTTTTCAGATGCCTTGTTGATCGGTATATGGAGAAGTAACCTCTTCTTCTGACTCTGCTGTGGTGGTGCTGCACATATCGTTCAAAACAGACATGCAGAACCCACAAAACTACTTTTGCAATTATTATGACAGTCTGCACTTTAAGTGGGTGAGTGTAGTTTCCAGGGCACTTATCTTGGTTTGGATTGGGGTAGGAACAAAACATAGCTGCTAAAAATGCTAGAACAACAAAAGCGACCTGGAAGAGAAAGGAAGAGAGAAAAATGTTTAAAGCCAACATTTAGCTATATATATGAAAAAAATCCTGAAACACAAAACCAGGATTAACTATTAATATAGTTAATTCACTATGCATTACTTTCTGAATTGATTTTATTAGAGTTGAGGTAACACATTAGACACTTGTTACAGCCACTACATGTCACTCTGGGAACATACAGATGACTGAAATTGCTAAGTAGTAGGATTGACTTCCAGGAGGGCAAGCAGTCTCTAGCAGAACTGGTAATTGTCACCCTTCCCAGAATTTCTACTAAATCAATTTCACTGTTCCTTGAGTCTTCATAGTGAATTTATTTCATTTCTAGACCCTCCTTACTATGCCTTTTTACTTTAAAGAAAACTTGATTTATGCTCCTAGAAGAGAGAAATCACATCTTTTTAGACTCACTCAATTACACTTAATACTGCTCTGTGGGACAGGCTGTTATCTTATCGGTACACTCTATATTTCCTGAAACTGACATTTCCTGAAATTGACATTTCCTAAGTGAAAATCAATGCTTTCCTACAGCCACTGAAGATCACCTCCACATTGACTTTAGAATAGTGAACCATCAGAGTAACTTAAAGTGAATTATTAGCACTGAGTGGGCATCTTTGCCAATTGGTAATCATTCTTTAGTATACTTACCATCATATTTTTCCATTTTACCTTTTTTACTTGTCAGAAAAACCAGACAGATTGTCAGTCAGAGTGTATATATAGTCAGATCGTATATACACTTATCCTTTCAGACTACTGCCATTATGCCATAACTTTTCCTCTCTTCTAGACTCCTCTCCAGATTTTCAGCATCAGCAGGGAACATCAGCAATGTTTTTGGCCTTTTGGCCAATTAGAAAGCAAAGCTGTGGATGCATATTACCTGTAGTATATGTATACACACAGGGCTTTCTTAATATTTATAGAGTTTTGTCACAGAAGATATTTTCTCTACTGTATTCATTCAGTGAACAAGAATAATATTATTCTTTCTCATCCTGGTTCATTCTATAGAACAGGAATATTTTGAAAACAGAACTGTAAAGAAAAACAACTCCCACCAATACAAAAATAAATTGAGAGCTACTAATATACAGAACACAAAAAATTCAATTTGTCTCAAGTCTACAAATGAGTTCTAATACACTTAGCTTAAAAAAAAAAGTGTCAGATGTTCTGCATGTCATAACTGACAGAAACAGCACGTCAGAACTGAAGACAGAGGAAAGCACCCAATGTTTTTTCTCAGCCTTTGTTTCTACACTTAGTTCTATGAGTATTTAAGATCCCACTGTCCCCTTTCCACCCCCCTGAACTTATATTTCCTGGTTTTGTACTTTCTCAAGCAGCACTCTTCACAGAAATTAACTTTTCAGAACCACTTAATTACTCTTGAGACAAACTGCTCTTAGCTTGCTCAGGTTGTGACCAGTTAGGTAATTGGGAAGGGAGCAAGAAAGGGGAATAATTTTCATACAATTGTCAATACCTAAAAAAGACATTGCAGAGGACAGATAGGATAGAAGGTGAAAGGAAAGAAACCCAAACCAAAATAGGAGAGTACCCCACATTATCCATAAAACCATTACTTCAAATACAAATTAAATACCGTATTACCTTGAGATAGGTTAACTTGCTAGATTAAGTAGTTAAATAAGAGGCAGGTTTATAATTTGTTTAATCTATTATTTTACCACCTTCTTTTCTTACAAAGCTAAGAATAATTCAGCTATTTTATTTGATCTGTTTACTGTTTGGTTTGCCATTTTACAATAGTGATACAATTAGTTCTACTCCTTCCAGGTATTAGGAATACATTTCAGTAAAGAAAATGGCTATATCAAACTGATGCAAGCAGGAATGACCTAGCATTGCATCTCTACTAAACTACTACGGCAGTGTATACAAGAGGAAACAGGAAGCTGGCATTTAGAGTGGTATTTATTAAATATGTTTTGCTTGCATTGTTGGGCAGTTTAATAATAGGTGTTTCACCCCACACATATTTTTACATGCAAAAAGTTATTCTTATAAAGAGTAGTATTTAAGTTCAATTTTGTGTATGTGCACACATAGAGAGGATAAAGGAAAGAAAGGATTAATATAATGAAATTATTTCTAGCCTGTACACTTCACATTGCTCTCCAGCCTCCTGATGGGAAGCCTTCAGAAAAGCAAGGCTTGGCAAAAGGAAAGGCACTCAAAAACCCAGTCCTACCACAGTCCAGCACATCCTACCCACTTTCTAGAATTGTATGTAACTAGGCAGCTGTATCACAGCAGCTATTTTGCTACCTAACTTCATTTCTTGGCACAGGAAGGTGGAGAAGAAATACTCCAAGTTACATACAAATTCCTTTAGATGCATTACAGCTCTACCACATAATACTATGATGGTTTAACTTCCCCAGGACATTTACCCTTTGGCAGGCTGTGCATCAGAAGCTAACCTGGCCTCCCTCCACATTCCACAAGATTAATACACATTTGCAGAAGCACAGGGGAAGGATATCCAATAAGCTTGTTTTGCCCATCCATCTTTTCAGTGAGAGAGACAGTGCCACTCAAGGCAGCAAGTATAATGCTGTTTTGCCAGCAGAAAAGGATCCTTCTCCATTTTGCTCCAAGGACCAACTGGTCACTGAAGCAGGTTCAGCAACAGCAACAAGACTTAACCTGTGAAAATGTGTGTTGACAGATGCCACAGAAGTTTTCCCATTTCACCTAGCCACACTTCTCTCCATTTGCAGGAGAGAAGAAAAGGTGGGAGGAAAATAGGCAGCAGTTTCCTAGGATCTGGGTGACTGACATTTGGCTGCATTAGTTATGGTAGTAGATAGCAAAGCCCCAAGGCTTGGCAGAAAATAGTCACTGCTCTATTACCAATAGCACATTTCAAGTGCCTTCTGCAAGGGAATGGCACAGAGTTCTTCTGGTAGGGGAAAGGAGTAAGGCTGTACACATGGTTTCCATTGAGAATTTTGGTAGTCTATTCAGCAGAACAGCAGAGGTCTGTCTTTCTTAAGTCTACTTGACAGCCAGAGGAGCTGGTACTACTTGGTACTACTACAAGGCCCACAAAACAGTGCTGCAGTGGAGCCCAAGGGGCTCCCGAGGGATGAGGACATGGGAAAGACGTGAAATCTTGACTCCATGTTTCAGAAGGCTGNCTCTTTACTTAAAACTACCACATCAACCACTAACCCATGTCCTTAAAAGACATGAAAGTGATATTTCAGCCAGATCTTAGGCTCGGAGCTCTTCAGCCTTCCTTCTTCATATCTGGTTGCCACATACTCACAAGCAACAACAAACTTCTTCAGCTTATCAAGGAAAAACTCATTACTAGGCAGGACTCTCTCTGCTTCTGTCTACCAGCCTCCATAAATGCCTAGATACTGTTCAGTATTTGTGCTTTTTGTTCTTAACCTCCAGAAATGAGAGCAGGAAGTAACATCTGGATTACTTTCTTTCTCCTTCCACTAACATGCAACTCCCCCTAAAGCAAGCCCAGCTTACTTGTTTAGTTACCTTCTCTCTGAAATTAGGTTTGCTCTCAGAAGGCACGGCATGAAAATTATCCCAGCCCTCTATAACTAGCATAGCACTTCTATGGCAATAATATTATTTTTAAATTACATTTCCAACAGCATAGAAGAACTACTATTTAAAATGCTCTTCTTCCTAACAAGATGTATCACAGCACCAGCAACCAGAAAGAGAAGGCAGAAAGTATTTGATAGCCTATACACTATCAAAATGTATGGGCAAAGTGGACCTCACTGGTTTGGAAGAACAGCCAGCGTATGCAATTCACTGTCATATCATCAGAATTCTGTTACATGAACAGTGGATTCTGAAGGATTCAAAAGAGAGACAGCAAGTTTCTTAGGGAAATCATGCTTCTTAAACTTACATGTATTAGCAACAGCAAATTGGCAAGGAGAACTGCTGGGATAGCATGAAATCTTGGCCTCAGCTGGGAATGCAATGTATGAGACGAAATGAGTGGTGCATCCAGTAGAGGATCATCTTCCAAACTCTGTGTTATTTCCAAGGAGCCCTGGAACAGAAGGAGAAGGCAAACAATAGCAACAGGTAAGCTCTAAAAGTAAAGTACAAAGGTTTTGGAATTTCCTCTTAGCAAATCAAGCCTTGAGGTGGGAAAACCCCACTAGATTACTATCTCCAGAAAGCTCTTAAATCTAGGTAAACTCTCATCACATCTTTATGGGAGACCTCAGTCCCTGAGGAATCCAACACTAATCTACTTCCTAGTATCACACTGAGCCTTCAGGAACTTCAGTTTTTAAAATGTATTACAAGTACCTGAGCTTCAACCCTAAGATGTCAGAAGCAGCAATATATTTATGGAAAAAAGTGACAAAGTCTCTCTCAGATGCTTTATACAGGTACTGCAAAACTCTTTGTTGTTCTTACTTTTGTCAGACTACAGTTGGAGGCAACAACAAAGCTGCAGTGTAACAGTAACAGTTTGAGTATTCAGCCTCTGATAATACTGACATGTCAAAACACCTGCAGCAGTAACTAGAGCTGAACTCAGGCAGGAAAGAAGCAGCAGCTCACAGAGGGAAGAAGGTGCTATCAAGTGCTGAGCAAGACATTCTCTACCTACATCAGAGAGAATGCAGCCTGCCCGTGTCATGTTGGAGCCAAGTACTAGTTATTTGACTTCACATTCAGCTGAAGTGTAGTGTGTTTTACTAAGGAGAAGGTAAAACTAAATATGGGTGGAGGGAAAAAACTTTGGACAAGGAACTTGCCCCACAGCTACGCATCCCTGCTCCTTTCAGGTCAGGACAAGGTCATTCAATACATATTAAGTGGAACATACACAAGGCACTATGGTGGCCAAAACTGCTAGAGTTTCTCCCTTAGCATCCTGTTACGTCCCTTGCTTCAGAAAACAGCTCAAGATTTCCACTCAAGTCTTGGTGGCTGTTCTTGATGATACACACACCCCAGAACAACAAGACAAGGGCAGACCCCATCCCACTCCAGACTTCTGACTGTTCAGATGTGCCAGGTTTCACCAGGCTATTTACTGATTTATAAACTGAGGACTTCTCTTTGCCATGAAAAAAAGCAGCACAAGCCTCAAGACAAATGGAACATGCCACCCTTCTAGACACTAGCACAGGAAGAGAGGGATTACACCTAGGTTTACACCTCATGTCAATGAGGACAATGTAGATTGTCTCCCCAGTGTTATTTCACCTGCAGACAACTGCCTACAGTGAAAGAAATACTAATCAGGAGTTATTTCAGTCAACAACCAGTTTTATTTTAGAACTGTGAACACTACACTTGCCCTACCACAGAGGAACAGACCAGCCTCAGCTATTTGATACCTTTTAATTAGCCCAGTCTTTGACTGAAAATGACCCTTACTGAAATACCTGACTGGTAAAATGACCTTTTACCGCACACCTAAATGTTTACAAATGGCACTCCTCTTATGTCACTGATATAAAATGTAGAAGCATGAGAGCAAAGATGCCCTCTAGCCCTCCTTTGCCCATTTTCACAGGTCAGGTGTAATTTTAAGCTCAGAGAGCAAGGGCCAGCACTCCAGCAGCCAAGGCATCTCACCTAATTCTTTAGATTACACATCAGTAAAAAATTCCTTACTATGAGGGTGAAGAGACACTGGAACAGTTGCCTGGTGAAGCTGCAGATGCCCCATTCCTGGAAGCGTTCCAGGCCAGGCTGGCTGGGGTTTTGAGTAAACTGGTCTAGTGGAAGGTGTTCCTGCCCATGGCAGGGGGAGCTGGAAGCAGACCTTTAAAGAACCTTCAACCCAAACCATTCTATGACCACAGAATCAATAGTGGCGTTAACAGCTCACATCTCCCACAAACCCAGCAATTCTTCTTAGGACAATATCCTTTGTCTCATGGGAACAAATGATTCACCATTTCTACATTTCACCATTCCCTCATTTCCATGAGGGATCAGGGCACTCCTTCACAGACAAAGCTTTTTCAGAGCTTTGACCATGCTACTTTCTCACAAGACTGGCTACAGTCCATCTTTGTATCCTAAAATACAGCTAGTATTAGGAAGCACTAGATTACATAATCTCTTCAAATAGATTTTATTACAAACAACATGGAGAGAGGAATTAAAGCATGGGACATGATGATCCCACGCAGTCAATCTGACATAAAGAAAATCCAGTAAGTGTCCTTCCTAACTGGAGCAAACATGGGTTTCATTTCATTAAGATCGGCCGAAGCCAAAGTTGTCAAAAGCCAAAACGCCTTAAATCCAGACTTGTTCGGCACTACTGCTGAGCGCAGGTTAAAGCTTTAGCCTCCTGGCTCCCTGATCCACTTGCAGCATGTGATCGCTTCCACAGCAGCCCAGCGCCAGCAGAAGGAGGAGGGCAGGCAGGAACAAGCCACAGCCAGCAAGCCTTGCCCACGCAGGCTTCCAGCTGGGGCGGGGAGAAACATTCAAACAAACACAGAAACGCCGTGGTCATGCCAGCGAACAGCACATAATCCAGAGATGGCACAGACAGGATCGCCTGTGGAAAAATAACCCAGAAAACCTGAAGGAGTCACACGAGCAGCCCCGATAAGAGGCTAATAACCTCGTTTAAAAACAAGCCCAGGCCCAAATGCCTCGGGGATATTTCAAGCCCGGCTGGGGAGGGGCAGCGCGGGGAGCGAGGGGCCGCGGCGGCCTCCTCCCTTCGGACAGGGCCACTGGGGACGCGCCTGGCCCGGCGGGCGCCCCCGGAAGAAACAGAAAAAGCCTCGGGCGCCCAGGACGGAAAACAGCCAGGAAGAGGCGGAAGGAAGAGACGGCACGGAACACGAGGCGCTCGCCCGGCGGCGCCCACCCTCAGCGGCAGCCCGGCCGCTCACCCGGGCGGGGTCCCCGCCATTGGGCCCGCGCCGCGCCAGCACCGCCCCGGGGCGCGGCCCTGCCGGCGGAGGGAGGGGCCGGGGCCGGGGCCGGGTCTCAGGCTCAGGCTCAGGCTCAGTCTCAGGCTGAGCTCCTGTCCCGCCGCCCCGGCACAGGTCCGTGCCCCCAGCCCGCCCTGGGATGCCGCGCTGCCGTGCTCGGTGCATTTCTCTCGGCAGCCCGCGGCTGAATTCCAAACGGAGAGCACTTACAGCAGGCTCCGGGCTGGTGTCCCTGCGGGGCCGTGGCTCGGGAGGCAGCGCTGGGAGGGGAGAGCACTCCAGATGGTTGGCCAAAGTGTGGGGTAAAGGCAGTGTAGTGTTGGTGTCAGCTTGCAGGGCAGTGTTTTCTCACCTCCAATTGGTCTTGAGGAAAGCATGGAGTCTATGCAGCTAGGTACTGTTTCCAGTGGATCTGGTTGCCCCTTCAGATCACGAAAAGTTTTAGCATTCATGAGGCACTTTATACATTTTCTAAGATATTTCTAGCCCTGTTGTATATTTTGGGAAGAAACACGTGTGCTTGGTAATTTAATTTTCTAACCCTTTGTGATCACACTGAGACAGAATGTGGCCACTGACAGTGTCCAGACTACTCCCTTATGGATCTCTGTCTTATTGACATTGACAGCCTTGTGTATTCTGCATACTCCTCAACCACTTAGTTGTGCTTAGTTATTACTTGGGAATTTTTGTTAGCCTCTCTGACATTTTTCAGCTATAACCTCTCTGAAATAAGAAGTATCAGAATGACACACTGTTCAAGCATGTATGAATTTCCAAAGCATCGTATTTATTATTTGTTATGTGCTCTGTTCATCTGCTAATGTTTCTTAACCTTCTGTTTGTTCTATAAGAACATCCCTTACCCTTCAGCTTATGCTAGTAAGGACTCGGAACAGGATTAAAACTGTAAGGGGGGTGTGAAAGACAAGTAAGATTGTATCCTCTCCAGGTTGTAATTGTTCAATGTGTACTATTCAAGAGAAGCCAGGACTGTCACCCTGAACAGCTGCAGTGGCTCTATCTCTCTTGAAAGCATGTTGAAGTGCCAGGGGGTGAAAACTGCTCTTGAGGTATGAGTTTCTTCAGAGAAGAAGTTCCAAATTTTTTATCTCAGTTTCTGTGACTTTTCCTGGCTATCTTTTTCTAGAAAAAAATTCTCAACTGAAACCTCCCACCCAGAGCATTTACATTCATCACTTGCATTCATTTGTTCGTGTTTAATACAGATACACACATTTAATGAACTAGACAATTATCTTAAATTAAAAAGAAGCTTTAAACTTGCTGGTTTAAAGCAAGGTCAGGTCCTGTGATAAGAGCATGCTCTGTACCAGTTTCTCAGCCTAAATGTTCCTTTTTCCTCCTCCTTATTGTGCTTCCTCTTTTTTTTCATTCCTGATAAGAACACAGATCCTACTGATCAGCAAGCAGATGACAAAAGCTTTCAGTGACAGTGAAGTGAGGCCACAATTTGCATACATATGTGCAGTGTGTGTGAGACATGCCAGTAGACAAGTGTTTAAGATAAAATCAAAACAACAAATTCTTCTAACTGTAATTTTGAAATCCTAAAGTCCCAGTAAGTTTACATTTTTTAGCACTCATTTGAATAGCTATAATTTTATATATAATTGTAAACCTTATTTTTACTGAATGGGAAATGAAGAGTTCTCAATGGACTATTGAAGAGCACAGTTAGGGAACAAATGACAAGTTTAAATATTTGAAGTGCATAAATACTTACTGCATACAACACCAGTTAACATATTCAGAAGTATGTGATTGCCAATTTTGACTGGTTTACGTAAAACATGTATGTAATCTCTGTAGTAGTAGTCTGCTCTTGTTCTTACTAGATCACTCAATCTTTGTTTTGGTTTTGATATATCATTTTAATTACTAGAGTCACAGTATTTTTTATAGTGAGAGGTTTTAGTGATGTAGATAGGTTCTAATAAAGAAACATTCTCTTCTGCTCCATTCCTGTTCCATCTTCCATCAAATTTTGCAGACATTGTAATTTTAGTGTACACAAACTTGCAAGTCTGGCTCCTGAAGCATGATGGGATGGGCAGTCTAAAACAGATAACGATATGGCCTGGTCCTAAATTATTTCCACTGCAACTCCATCAGTAATGATGAAAGTATCTGCTAAGGGTAAGATAAAAAGATATGGTAAGGCCCAACAATGCTATGCTGCCCTTAGGGAAAGCTCTACTTAGACATTAGATACACAGGAGTAAATGTTCTACTTAGGCATTACCTTTGCCATATCAGTAATAATTACAATATTTGGGGACTAGCTGTCACAATTGTATCCTCACAAAGAGACATAATATCTACTTTTCTTCCTCTCAGTTTCATGTAAAATTTGGCATGAATGGAAACAGGATTGAGCTCACAAACTTCTTCACATTCAGCTATAAGATATAATTATCATTACTGTTTCTTTTTTCATACTACAAGTACAATTAGTACTTAAACTGTATTCAGTTCTATGTAAAGAATACAGTCTCTGCTCTGAGAATATGGGGTTGTGACATATCCCAGCATTACTTAAAACACAAATGGGAAGTGAAAATGTAAAAATAATAGTAGAAAATTTTATTTGCATGAATTGGCTGTAATAATCCTGAAAGCCATACTGTAGTAAGTGCAGTCTATGTTCTAGCCTCATATTACAGACACTTCAGAAGTACTCATTTTATTTCAAGCTCCTGTAAATTTTTTAAATCCTGTGGAGGTTAAAAAACCAGTTCACTGCTGAATATGTTTAATACAAAGGAACCTTTCACTCCATGTATAGTTTCTGATTTTCACATCACGCAAGTGTCAACTTTTTGTGTTGAGCAGCATGGTGCTATCTATACATGGTAATAGTGTAATCAAAAACTGCCACTTGCTATGCAGATTTTGCTTCCTAAGTAAAATGCCCATTAAAAACTCTGTGGCCTTTAAATGCAAGCCATTGAAAAGAGAAGAGCGTTACACTGGTCTTGATAAAACTCTTTCAGTCTTTCATTGATTAATATACAAATTTGAATGCTGGAGGCTTAGTGTGGCCATGGGTTACTTCAGCTAATCTATTAGTACAGATGATTTTGCAAAATGTCTTACATGTCCATAATGAATTCCAGAATTAGGACTGATCAAAAAGGGTAGATAATATGGCTGTAGAGAGAGAATTCGGACTGCTTTATGCAGATGAGACAAAGAGCAAAATAATAGCAAAGAGAAAAAGTGTGAAAAACAGTAAAAGTGTGAAAAACATGACACATAGGTTATGTGATTGTAATTGCTATACGTCCCTGAACATAGCATTTTAATATTTTAATGTCTTTGTTTTCATTGCCTCTTTGTACAACAAAAGAATCTGTGCAATGTGTGAGGTATATCCCACTTGCTTTTTCCCAGTCTACAGCATTTTTCATTTTCACTGAACGTCCCCTCAAGTGATGCAGACTCTGCAAATACTGCTCCTCCTGTCTTGCCTATATGCACATGAAACAGTAAATATTCCGATTGATTACTTTAGCATTATATGTCTCTTTTCACAGTGTAAATTGCTCCCAATTACTGTTCTTAGGTAAGCTCAAAATGAGCACAATTAGAGGAAATTGATGATTTTAACTACCGGTTTGCAGTAGGCAAATCCTGGATACCCAGGACTACCTAAACGAGTTCATCTCTCTGTCTCGTTGCGCATTCAGGAAGCACTAGATGGCAGTACATCAATTGTTTAAATGTGATTTTAATTAATGAGCTGTAGCCGTTTTCTTCTGAGAAAGGGGTGTGTTGGTTGATTGACGTGGTTAGGACTATCTCACAACATTGCTGTTCCAGTGGGAATATGATGGAGGAGAAGTACACAGACTTTGACGGGCTGCATGTAATAGGTACCTTACAGTTATTATCTAGGAAGAAAATGACTTTTGCTTCATTTTCAAGAAAACAATGTTTTGACAAGTTAAACAAGCATGACAGAACACAATAATAAACGAAAGTCTTTTCTACACTCTTATAAAGTAAAATAATCAGGAAAAAACTCCAACGACTGCTTATGATGCATTGTCTGCTAAAAACGAAATGTTGCAAATAGGTTTGTTTTTTTTTTCTGGTGTAGGCTGTACACAAAAATAGTGCATAACTTATTTCAGTAACGTATAATTCTGTGTTAAGGGTGAAACTTCTCATCAGCTTTGCACATTGCTGATTGAGATGGTCTAGCTTTTCCCAAGATATCCTTGCTGCAGGTTTCTGCTGGTACCTTTGCATCATGCCTAAGTGGTAACAGGGCTACAAGGTGAAATCTGATAATTTTTGATGGGCTTTCTTCTGGTTTGGTGAATGGAGCCCACTCAGTATAGAGACCTGACTGCCTTATCCAGTGTACAGGAAGCAACACAAGTCTGCTAGTATGACAGCAGGAGTCACTCCGTCTCTTTCACAGTCATCTCACGAATACACTGTATGTGAAATCCAAACCTTTGCATCATTGGGCCTTAGATCTACTCAACAAGATATCTACTTGGCATCTTTGTAGTTTGCAGTACAAATATGAATCATGGCTATGACCTACATTTGCTTCCATTCGTAATTCGTATTTCAGCTAGGACTTCCTTTTGGAAGCTGTAATCTAGAAGGAACACAGCAATGACCACAGGGACCTGGCTTATCCATCAAGTAGAATTCAAAAGTGCCATACCATTTGCTTTTTATGTGGTCTTATTTTCCAGAAATAGGATTAGAGTACCTAAAGTCTGTTTACTAGATTGTGTGTCATATCAAGTCCTTTTAGAAATTACACTGCATCTGGTTTTGAACACTGAAAAAAGAGTTCATAGTTACTAATTTTCATCACCATCATCATTATAAGGTCCATGAATTTTACAGAATAAATCTTACCCCTTCACCTATTTTCATTAAGTATGTGTCATTCTTAGTGCTTTAGCAATTGTTCACACAAGAAAATAAATGCTAGAAAAGACTAAATATTTTAATCCATGCTTAATTGTATTTAATAGATTTTGGTCACAGTACAATTTCTCTTTGATAGCAGCTGCTTTGCTATTCCTTATTTCACAATCCCAATTTACATGTTTTATTTTTTCTCTCTCTGCCTACTCTCCAGTACATATTCCTCTGCAATCTGGTCCCTTTCTCAGTCTGCTGCATGCACTTTCCTGCATTTCCTTTTCACATTACTTTTCGGTGTAATTCTTCTCAACTGCATTGATGCCCTTAACTCAATGGTTCTCTGAAGCTTTAAATATTCCATGCTTCTGGGCAAGAAACAGGAGTCTCTTCCACTAGAGCGAGGCCTTTTAAGATTAGGCAATGCTGGATTAATGCTGATATTAGTGCTGGTGTCTTAGACAAAATAATGTAGTAGTAGCTAGTGTCTGTGTTGAACTCAAGTCCTGCCATGAATTCCACAAAGGTCCTTGTGGATTTGTTTAGATCAGGGGCCTGGGTTGCATAAAGGTCTGCTGCTGGATGGTTGTGTTATTGAGGGAAAAAAATGCATGTGTGCCCTCACATATTTTGGATAAAGGCATACTTATATTTACATAGATTTTTGTACATAATTTACTCTCAACTCAATTCAGTAGGATACAAATATAATGGATAATCTAAAAGCTAACAAAGTGCAGAAGCACATTGTTTTTCTGTTTGAAGCAACAGGAATACCGAGAGGTACTTAAGTATTCAATTCTAGAGCCCTTCCTTTCCTCCCCCCTCTTCATGAAAAGAATCCCAGCCTCTGCAGCATGTCTTCATAAGCATTCTACCCAAATCCTTCAGAAGTTATGACTTCTAACACCTTAAACAAGAGGTAAAATGTTCTTACCACCTTATATTTTGTCCTTTTTTGGAGATGTCTTCCTAACCTATTTTTGTCAATTAAAAATAAGTAAGAACTTATATCAGTGTCCTCTGTGGCTAAATCTAAACCAGATTTCTTCTAAGGTGACCACATCAGCATAGAGCATGATCCCTTAAACATGCTAATAAACCACCATGTGTGTATGCAGTCACATTGACTTTTACCAGCATTAGTTATTCTATTTGTAGGACTGTGCAACTTGTGGGACTATCTTGTTAGCAAGCAGAGCTCTGCTAGCATAACTTCATTTTCACTGGATGCAATTCACTGATGGATAGTATTGGGGTTTCTGTATGAGTAAAGTATTTCTAGTATCAATAGATCTGAAGAACCGTGTGATCCTAAGTAAGCATTGGCCACATTCCTTTGTAACTCACTAAAACAAGTGGGAAAGTGCTGAGAATTATTACAGGGACAGTCTGAAACATGACAGAGAATTTTCTCAGTAAATGCAGTAATTTGAATTGCTGCAGCATAAACAAAAATGACAGCTATTTCATCATAGATAAGATACATAGCCCATTTCCTTTCAAAACTACATACATACACCCACAGACATATATAAATAAGTTTTTTCTCTGAAAGTTCTTTTCTAAGAAGAGGTATTGGATCAAGCAGAATCCCATAAAAATCTAGGCATTGTATTTAAAGGACGTGTTTTCTCATGGTTAGACATACAAGTTGTTTTACCATAACCACAAAATGTATTTTGGATTAAGTAGTTTTTGCTTTGATTCCTCTTGAAATTACTGAACTACAAAGATATAATTTCCAGGAAAAAAAAAATTGAACCTTGTCCTATTTGTTTCTTTCTGATGCTCCGCATCACAGAAATTAACTGAACTAATGTTGAACATTTGGCTCTGAAGCCAAAACAACACTGCAAGAAAATGAGAGAAGTCACCGGTTGAAAATGTTTAACGTTAAGAATAAATGTTTGTACCGGTTTTGGCTGGGGTAGAGTTAATTTTCTTCTCAGTGACTGGTATGGGGCTGTGTTTTGGATTTGTGCTGAACAGACTTGATAACATAGAGATGTTCTTGTTATTGCTGAGCAGGGCTTACACAGAGCCAAGGCCGTTTCTGCTTTTTATGGCCAGGCTGGTGGGGAATTTGAGGGTGCATGGGAGGCTGGGAGGAGACACAGCCAGGGCAGGTGACCCCAACTGACCAAAGGGACATTCCCACGCCACGTGACATCATGCTCAGCACATAAAGTGGGGAGAAGAAGGAGGAAGGGGAGGATATTTGGAGTGATGGTGTTTGTCTTCCTAAGTAACTCTTACATGTGATGGGGCCTGCTTTCCTGGAGGATGAGCCAAGGCCCTGCTCTCCTGGATGGCCGAACAGCTGCCTGCCCTGGGAAGCAGTGAATTAATTCCTTGATTTGCTTTGCTTGTGTGTGCAGCTTCTGCTTTCCCTGTTAAACTGTCTTAATCTCAACCCACAAGTTCTCTACCTTTTAGCCTTCTGATTTTGTCCCTGATCCTACTGTTGGGGGAGTGAGTGAATGGCTGCCTGGGGCGTGGCTTCTGGCTGGGGTTAAACCACAACAGCAACATTGCTAAACAGTTCTGCCAGTGTTAGTATGGAGCAGAATCTGCAGAATCTGCAGCTGCCTACCTACTTGCAGGATCTATATGTGAAGAGTGTACAAAGCCCCTCAGCTTCCAGACTAGCTCACAACTTTTTAGAAGTGTTCTCGTGTGGACCCTTAAACACAACACAGTAAAATTCACTTAGGTCTTACGGAGCAGTAGAAGTTGGGATCCTTGTCTTATGAAGTAATGTGTCCAGGAGTTTACCCTAAATTATAGAAACCTGGAAGTGTGATGTGACAGTCATCATCCACTCTCGGATCTGCCCAGGCCACACCTGCTTATGAACTCAGACCTTGGATATGCTATGCTACGTGGATCCAGCTGAATTTTAAACCTCCATTTCAGAGAGCATTATTTCTGGCTGGCTCCTTTGGAGCAGACTTCCCTGCAAGCAGCTTTTGGTGTGCATTTAAATCTTTAGCAAGTACCTTGTCTTCTCCAATATAACCCAGAGGCTAATCTAGTTGTCTCTTGAGGAGAGACAAATTCAGTAGTTACAAAGCACAGACTTCATAAAAACAGACACTACCAATTGTGATTATTTAATTTAGAAAAACCTCTAGTGGTAACCCATTGAAAAAATTTTGAAGTGTTCCCAAATCAAACATCACTGTAGTGAAAGAGGATTGGTAAACTGAGAAAACTAAGAGAAAATGGCATTTTCCTAGTGAGGAGTATTATTGGAGATTAGCAAAAATGAAAATAACAGATTAAAATACATTTAGTTTTAATAGCCAGTGATTTTATTAGAAACACTGGTGAAGGCTTTCAGTATCTATCTATAATTATAAGTCTTCACCCAAAACACTCCTGCCATTTTGTGTCTTACTTGAATTATGCTGCCTCAAACTCTTCTCACTCTTAGAAAAATAGTGTTGGTCAGTTATTAGTAGATTTATTTGTTTAGAGATACTATTTCAATTTAAAATCTTTTATTCCAGTGAAGAAGCATTTTAATTTTACAGACACAATCAGATTTAAATACCTGAATTGTGTTCAGCCTGCTAAATCCATTTTGCACTACACAATCTTCAAAGATTTGGAAGTAACTTACAGAGGTTTAAATACCGTAAATTCTTCTCTAGTGCCCCAAGAAGTTGCCAAATGTAGTATTCTTGATCATTGCTTGAATTAGTGTTGTTTACAAAGACACATTTGAAATAGATGTCTGTTTGTTTTTCTTTTTGCCATTTTGCATCACAGAGACTACTTCAGCAAACACTGAAACACAACTCAAGCACTTAATGATCAACGCCAGCAATGTCTGCAAAACACAGGAGGCCAGCTGTTTTGAGCGGCAGTGCTCCTGCTGGACTTGATCAAATACAAGAGGTCCAGTGATTTTATTAGAAACACTGGGCATCCAGCAGCTCACAGCGAACTAGACCCTGTTCAGCTCCTCCCTCCCGACGCACTTCTGCTCTTCCCTTCGGCCCCTGCTCGAGCAGAAGCCACCTGCATGAGCTGGTGTCGGGCCAGCTCCTTGGCTGGCCTGCCAAGAAGTTACCCGTGTCCCTCATGGTCTGCACCCGCTGGTGGATTTTCTCACTGAGGAGACCTGGGACCGCTTTCTTTTTTTTTTTTTTTTTAATTTTTTTTTTCCTGTGGGACACAGCACCTGTGTGTCCCCACGCGAGCGCCCCAAGCCACCCTCGCTGTTGCTGAGGACACGCTGACCCGGGCGCTCCGCGGGACGTGTCGCCGCGGAGGGCAGCTCCAGGTGTCGCTCTCCGGCCCGCCCTGAGCCACCGCTTTCCTGGGAAGCGGGAGACGCACACTTGGGCGCTAGACCCTGGCTCATCCCACTCGGAGGCCACGCTTCTTTCAGCAAGGTCAGCAGCGTCTCAGCCTCCTCTTCCTAAAGTCGAGGCTGTCCCACCTCCAGGGCGGAAGACTGCGGCGAGGCGCCCCGTCCTCATCGCGGGTACCGCAGCTCCGGCCACCACCGCAGGAGGGNGGGAGCGGGCGCGGGGCTCCCGCGGGCGGGCAGCGCTGCCGGCACCCCCGCCCCGCCGCCTTCCCGTGCGCCTTCCAGCTTGTGGGGACAGGCGGGCTTTTTCTCCCTCCTCCCCCTCACTCCTTCTGCTTCCTCCATATGTGGTCCCAAATTACTCCTTGTTTGACTCAGCAGTCGTGCTTATCTCACTCCCGGTTTTCTGGTTATTTAGTTAAGCATCTTTTTTAGTGGCAGTGCCCAGGCGATGCACTCCAGGCAACCATCTCCAGCTGCACCTCAGCTGGCCTCAGTCCTTTCACAGGCTCGGCTTCAGTGCTGCTTCATCCTGTGCCTTCGGTAGGTAGATTTCAGGCGTGCTGTGCGTGAGGTTCTTGAGAACAAGCTGAAGGAAACCAGTTGCAGACAGCTCTGGCCCAGCTGGTGAAATGGTAAGAGACACCCCAGTACTTCAGGCAGACTGGCACTTCCCAAAACAGAAGGCTTATGACTGATGGTTTTGTAGGGTTCATTACCTTAAAACAAAGTCACCCTTTGTGACAAACAAATGAAACTTCAGCAAATTAATTTACGCTTCATGTGAACTCCATCTAATCCAGGTTGCTTGGCAGCTCTTTATGGACAACTGGATCACTTTTTTTTTTCCTTGCATAGCTGTATTTGATGTGTACACAGCCTGTATGCATATGCAGATAAATAGACATCAGTATCTGATGCATTGCTTTGGGATGTAGAAAGTTGCAATGAAAGTGTTCTATGTTGAACTTGATAGGTCAGTGGTATAATTAAAAGCTGGGTCTCGTCCTTATACGTCTTTGGTGTTTTGAATGTTTTCTGGAGTCATTGATTTCTGTCTATAATTTTTAGGAATTCTGATCACAACGTATGTCACATAATGCAGAAAAGTAACCTTCAGTCTAAAGGAGTTTGCTAGATAGAATGTTTTTTGGTTTTTTTTTACCTCTATGAAGTAGCATATTTATGTGCTGAATAGCATGTAACTTGTTTTTTGGTTTTTTTTGGTTGATGCAGAATTCCTGTCTTTTATTTCTCCTTTTTCAGTAATGAATTGTATAATTTTTAAAATGGAACATGACACTTTTGATCCATATCAGTTTCGTTGTACGCTGTAGTAGGTTGGTTGCAGTTAGAGTTCTGTGGATGATGTTACTTGGTTAGTTTTATGGAAACTTGTTACATTCCTTTATTGCTTGATGCAATTTTGTATTGCTTTGCTCCAAAATTTTGTAGCTAGTGCTGGGATAATGAAAAATAGAGCCAGTTACTTGGCTTTACACTATTGTAGTGCACAGAACTTAGAGTTCTAAGTTAAAATCTTAAATTATTGTTGGCTTTTTCTTTTAAGTTCATTAGACATGGCCAATTAAAAAGTTTCAGGTATAGTAGAAGAGAGGTTGCAATTATGTGAGTCACTGAATATGTTCAGTTTGACTGTGCTTACCTAATGCTAGCAAGGTTGAATTTTCATTTGCAGTCAGATCGTTGATGTACCAGGGTTTGTGGCCCCACCAGATGACTTCTCAGTGCCTTTGCTTATTTCCAGCTTAGAGGTTCAGGAATACAGTTACAATACAGTAGAATAAAGCATCACTGATGCTAAGCATTTTCTAAGTGCTACAGTAACACAGTTTGCTTTGTAAGAACAACGTTGTGACTGTAAACAGGATACTCATTGATTTGGTTTGGCATGGAAAGTCTGCTTGCTGTTTGGACAGTCCAAGTGACTGAGGGGTGTATATAATAATTTGTCTACAGAAGTTAGTGTCTGTAGAACTTGAGTATGTCTTACGGAAAGAATTAATTGTAGCTAGAGGTAATGATTTTTCACACTGCCTAGTTCTTCTCTTGCTATTTGGAGTGGGGTTTTGAGAGTAACAAAAATTAAAAGGCTGGTCACTTATATACGTTATGGTTTTCAAAACATTGGGTGAATCTACAAAAATACACAATTCTTCTGTCACCCACTTGTAGTGTGGCTAGGGAAAGCCTGGATAATTGCAGTAGTCATTGTGTGGTCTTTCTGTCGAAGAACTGGGAGCTGTGTGAAACAGTAACTGAGGTCCTGGTAGAAGGGCAGAGAGGAGCTCTTACCTGACAGGCAGTGAAGGCATTAAGAGACTGGGGTGATGGTTCCTGCATTCTGCCAGTGATGTGTATGGGCACTAGGTGAAAAGTTCCCAAAACTGTAATTCTTCCCTCACTTCAGAGCTTATTGGAAATATTCTAGACTATTTCTCCACTAAATAAAATAATATTCATGAAACCAGAAAACACCATCATGTTTTCTTTAGTGTAGATAATTGTTAGCCTCTGACAATGTCACTAATATTACTCACCAACTTACTACTTCCATGGGAATTCTACCTATTCCTCTACACCTTTGGTAACAGGGAAACTAAAATTGCTTGGAGTAAAGAAAAAGTTTCAAGTGCAAATCTTCTTCCTTTCCCCAAGATGAAGGTGGACGAAGTAAGAAGTGACAGCACTGGAGATTCAACAGAAGTATTAACTTCATTTTTTTCCTCTTTCTTTCCAGATGTACCAAACTTTGTCATCAGAAGCCCTTGGATCTGAAAGATGATAACACCGAAATTCACTGTCCTATTACAGTAAATCCATGGCACATGAAGAAAGCTTTTAAAGTTATGAATGAATTAAGAAGGTATGACTTCACTGTACACACCTGCCTGGAGTCCAAAGTTCATTTTTGCTTTCATTTGCATTTGTTAAGTTAATAGCTTTTTTATTAAGAACATGCAATTTCAGAAGTATAGCTGAGGAAGGATTAAATATACAAAGAAGTGATAACTGAATGATAGCCATGTGATGATAGCTATAATGTATGCAGTATGTTTTTGCACCTCATAACTTAGAACTAGTTTTATGAGACTTGAAAAATACTTACAGATTGTACTTAAGGAGTTACAGCTCCTGATCCTCTCTTGAACATAGTGGATCCTGGATAGACAAAAAGTGACTCTGGTTGAGCCTTAGGCTCTTTGTGTGCCTGTTGTTGATTTTCTTGGTAGGCTGTGAACCAAAAAAATGTTAAAAATGTTAAAAATTTTCTAGTCTGGGTACATAGGTCATAGTATAAACCAACTGACCACACATTTTCTTAGTTATCATTCGCTTGTCCTCTGGGAGAAATTGATCAAATGTTGAAAGTAACTTTTCTCAATGGAGTTTTGTAAGACTTTGAGGGATAATACCATCAGTTTCAGTGAAACTGGGAGGCTGGTGCTGATGATGTTCTTAGCATCCATATTGGTTTATATTTTACATATGAGTAGGTGAAGTGATGTTGAAAACTGTGACAGCTGGTAATTAGAGGTCACAACTGAGCTCTGGAAATCAGGACTCATAGCTATCACTGACAGTAATTTAGCACTATAACTTACAGCAACAATGGAGGAACTAAATAAATAAAAATACTTCTTTAGCAGAGACAGTACTGGAGGCTGTGAAAATCCTGTAGTTCTTTGTTATTTCCCATATAAAATTAAAAATTGGAGAGGCTTCATGGGAAAGAAACACAGCAACTGATGCCCTTTGAAAGTATGCCTCTGCCTTTGGCCTTTGCTGTTCCATATAGGTAAATCTTTAAAACTGTGTGCTGGATAGACTGACACTTGTTGCTTCACCTAATTTATGCCCTTGGCTTTTTCAAGTGTCCCAGTAACCAGATGCAGTGTCTCAAGGAGCATAACAGAGCCTGGCTAGAGCCAGTAGCAATGACTTCCTAACGATAAGCAAGATTTTACATGGAGGAAGTTTCCCAGAATTAATCTTAACAATAATTTTTGCAAGTTAGAAACCTTACCTGCATTTTGCTGTGTTTCAAGTAAAAGATTCACAGTCTTCCAGCAGAGTGCATTTTTAAAGCCCATGGATTATTTTCAGAATATACTTTAGTTTCCATGGTTACCTAAATTCAAATTGCTGTAGAAGCAATTTGAGCAATTTTGCCTTGCATGTATAAATACTTAAAGTTTGAACAGGAGCTGTGCCATATAACCTTAACTAGTTGCCATTTAATAAGGTAAAGCAACAATATTTGCAATTTAAGCTGAATACAGCTTTTAAGATGGTCAGTGGTAATTAAATAAAATTATCAATGTTTCTAGTTGCATTCATTTGTTTGAAATAATAGAAAATCTTAAAAATGTTTCAGACTTCGTTGCTCTAAACAAAGATCTAATATTAATCCAGTAAATTATTGTTTTGATTTAGAAACAACTTTAAAAATGTAGTGAATCTCAGTGCTTTTCATTAATGTAGCACAAACAGGTATTTGCCAGAGGTATACTCTTCAGGAAGTGAATAGGTAGTGAAAAAATAATTTGCTTAAGCATCTAAATGCATTTGGTTTTGAATGCTTAAGTCTGTGTGTTTATGTTAAATTTTTGGCTGCTGTCAGACTGGCTCTAGTGGCTTGTTAATGAGTTTCTATGTGCCTTCAAATTTTGACAAATTTTAGCAATTTTTTCCTTTGTATTTTTTGTCATTTCATAGCTCAGCATCACCTCAACACTGAGTAGAAAGCTCATTAGGAAAACTAATTAGTTCTTGACATGTGGCAGAATTACACTCTGATGCCTATCTTTTCACTTGATTATAATTTGCTTTTATCACAAAGGAATTTGATGTTACCTATATTTATCAAAATTCTCATTCTTACAAACAAGACTTTACCAAAAACTTTTGAAAATGGGGGTAATGAAAACTTTCTGTATGAAACAATGAAGAACAGCCTGCAAGCTGGTAAACAGTTGCTCAGTTATTCTTAAGTGCATACTTGCTTAATCCCCTTTTGATCATTTTCTTTACCATGATGGTGTATCCCCCACAATTCTGTTCATTCAATCACTCTATATAAGCAAATTAGTTCAATAACACTTCAGAACACAACCTTTTCTAAAATAAATTGATGTTTTCTCATGAAATGAAGGTGCTGAGTTGCTGTGGAAGCCACGAGGTGCTTGCAGCAGAGTACATGATGAAGTTTTTAAGCTCGTTTCTTGAGTAGTTTCTTTAGCTTGTCAGCTCTGTAGTAATGCAGAACATACTCATTCACCTGATGCAGTTCCAGACTAGAGGTGTTACTATGTCTATGCAATGTAATTAGTAACCCTAGTTGTGCATTGATGTAATTCTGTTGCTTCTGGCTTCATTGTTATCTTTAGTATTATCTTAGTTTTTATCTTTCTATGCAATTAAGTGTAAAACTTCTTGTTTCTGTTGTCAGGATAAGTGCAGGTGTCTGATAAAGCTATCCATCAGATACCCATCTAATGCCCTTTTATGTGTAGCTTTCTGTTTCCATTTTTTTAATAAAAAATTTAATGGTTGTTTCAAGATCCTCTGAATTGTGTGTTTCATCTGGTACAGTCATTACATGGTACATATTATGTACAATTTGTTAAGAACTATATTGCACGCTAAATTTATGAGATTTACATAGTTGCTGTAGGTTTTAAGAGTTGAAAGCAGAAAGATAATGTGAAGTCAGAAAGATAATTGCCAGGATTGCAATATGTCTCCAAAGGTTAGTTGTGGCCACCAAAATTTTTGGTGTGTGACCTCCACAAAGCCACCTTACTTGAGTCTGGGCTCATCAAAGTTGGATAATTGCAGAACTGAGAGATCACAGAGTTTTCTTTTGGACTGAGGTGAATATCTGAGCTGTTTGGCTGAGATCTCTAGTTCTGTCCAAGCAAAACGCAACTGCTCACCTGGCTTTGCTACAACTCAGTGTGGTAGTTGCAAACTATCTAAAAATCTTTATTATGTATTCAGGAACGATAAAAGTGTATGTTTTTGAAGGTACTGAGAATAGAAATCACTAGATTGGTGTACAGCTCTTGCTCCATCCCTAAGGAATATGTTCTGTTAAGTCATACTTTTCCCTCTTCCCTCTGTTGCTGTGGGTCTGAGTTTTGTAGATTCCATACTACCTCCACAGGGACAGTGCTAGCATGAACAGGAAATAAGAGGTGACTGTAACTCTTAGTTAGATGCTGTGAAGTTGCAGCCTTTTCATGTTGTGGTGTGTTTTCTTTTTTTTTCCCCCTCTCCTTTTTCAGTCTAGAAAATTGGATTATAAGGAGTACACATGTTACGAGTTTAAGTGGAAGAGGTACAGCCAATAGCTGTAAACTGTGTTAGAAATACCTGTGTTAGGAATGGTTATAAATGAGATGTTACTTTATTGCAACTGGACATGTTGGAAATATGTTGCAGTCACAAAGGACAAGAATACAAATGCATGTAATGAAGATACAAAGTCAGTCAAGATACGAAGTTAACCGTAATAAATTCTAAACTGTTCAGACTGGAAAAAAAAATTGTTATTGTGTGCATGGACTGAATATGAAAAATGCTTGGAAAACAGTGAATATAGAGAAGATTAAGTAGTAGATTTGTACAATTAAGTAGGCATAAGTTTCCAGTGTAATGTGACACACACATCTCAGTTGAAGTTTGGATTCTTTGTTGTCTGTAAAGCCTTGTTTCTTATGTAACTTTTTTTAGTGCTTATATATATTAAATTCTGTTTTTTCTATCATAGTTGTTCAAAGGAGCCCAGACTTCCAGAGAGAATGTTTATAAATTGGGCTGATACAAATTATGGTTATTCAATGCAGAAAACTTCTGTGCAATGAATCACAATTCAGTTGTTTGATTTTTAAATAGTTTTGTGTACCCAAGCACCATCCGTAATCTGATTGAGTAATAGCCATGTGGTTGTGTAACACATTTAAAAACAATGCTTCATCAACATTGTCTGCCTGCCTCTTTTGATGGCATGGGAAAAGAAATTGTGTGTGATATCATACATACTTTTCTGTTGTAGTTCACTTATGTGAAATTGCCTTCTCTGATATTTCTAAATAGTCAAAACTTGCTGTGTGATGTGACGATAGTAGCTGAAGACATGGAAATTGCAGCGCATAGAGTTGTGTTAGCCGCCTGCAGCCCCTACTTCCATGCCATGTTTACAGGTACCAAATGTTTCAATACTTACTATGTTGTAATCCAGTCTAACTGTATAAAGAATAAAATTTCATGACTTTTGCTTTTTAGGATTTAATTTGATTTTTAGATAAGCCAATAGGAACATTTGGGATTCTTAATGATTTTTTTTTTTTTTTGCAGTCTAAGGACATACTGTCAATGTAGCCTTTGTTAGCATGATGAATGCTTTAAAAAGTCTCCTTAATTAAAAAACAAATTAGATGTTAAGTAAGCCAGCGATAGTCAAGTTGTTATACCCTTTAAGCCTCTAGTAATCTCACTTGTCCAAAGGAAGGTTAAAATAACTTTCATGTGAATTTTTGGTGTAAATTATGTCCTTTAACAACTACTGCTCCTACATTCTTCAGTCCATGAGTGCTCTAGGCTGTTAGTAGATATGAAAGCTTCCTTTGGCTCTGGCAGCCTATAGCTGGAGTGCATGTTTCAGTATTTTTAGGGTAATTCTCCATGACATATGTATTCTGCATCATTGCCACTACTTTTCTGTACAGGCTTGATTCAACTTCTGTTCACTCCGTGCTGGCCAAGTTACTGCTTTACTGCTAGAGCAGGAATGCTGAGGGCTTGCAAGGCTAAGATAGGCTCAGGTCTAGGATAGGAGCCTCCAGCTGAAATTTCTGTGCTGTGGGTTTAATTCCATCAGTTATAAATCACATGGAAATAATGTGAAATTCAGTGCCAAAGTAAGAATGCTACTAAATGCATGTTAAAATTAATGTTTGAGGTTTTGTCTGTTCATCCTCAAATCTCGTGCCAGCTTTGTAGTTAATGTCAGCTGTCTGAAATTAAAAGACTTCTCTGTAATCCATTGCTTCTGACCACCAGCTCAGATGGAGGTAGAAATGTGACTCTTGGCCTACCCACATGAAAACAGATTGGTGTTATAATAATTTTAATTGTATGCAACAAGATGGATGAAATTTGAAATACTGTTGTGTTCTGGGGAAGCAGCTGATCATTCTTGATTTTATAGGCAAACATTTTGACACATTCAAGGCCAGAAGTGGAGTAACTTCTACAAGAATGCTTTAAAGTTGATTATAAAATTAAATATCTCTTCCTCAAGCAGTTCTTTAAGTTTGCATTTGTGGTTGAAGCAAACATTGTGGGTGACTGGTAAATTCTTTCTTCATTTTTACTGCTGTCTATAAAATTATAATAAAAAAAGCTGCTTCTACAGTTCCTTTTTATCACCTTAGTAGCAGAGAAATGCAAGCCTCTTATGTTAGTTCTGTATTAAAGACTAACTGTTGTTGACTATCACATTGCAAATACTCTTTGCTCAGCGCGTAGCTTTTTATCATGTCTTCTGTGATTAAGACATTTCTGCTTGCCCTACTGCCCTTTCTGTGAAGAGGTTTATTACCCATTCAGAGTGCCAGTGCAGCAGTGTCTGTAGCTGCTCTCCAGATGGAATTACTGAAATCTTCTCTTCCCTTTTAAATTTTTTTAACTTGTTTTATGTTTTTAAATGTAGGCGTTCTTTAGCCCCAGTGGTGCAGGAGGTGGGAACACTCACTTGAGTAATGGGTGTGAAGTGTTTAACTAATATATCTGTGGTGAGGTTTGTGTAGTTGGTGAGCCAAATAGGTGGGAGCTTAAATAGAATTCAGCTATGGCTTTAAGAGTTACCAGAAGATTTTATACTAGGCTTATATGCTGCTTACAGCACGGCCCAGCTGTGGTATTGGTGCATTTCGGCCATTTCCCTCAGAAAAATTCCTGAATTTCATTGTGATTGTTCTCTCCATGAAGCCTGGAATCCACACTTCTTAGGTGGATTTTTATTCTCATCCAGTAATCTGCAAATTCAAATAAGCAAATTTGATCCCTTAACCAGCCACAACCAAAGGGAGAAGTATCATCTTCTATCCAGAATAAAATACGGACTGGAAAGACAGTGGAAAAGTTGCACTCTTATGCTTTAGGGTTACTTTTTGATTAGAAATTAGAAGCTTATATTTAGACATGTGTTTGCAGGTTGTTTCCATTGTTCCCTGAATCATTAAATATTACTGCAGTGTAGGCTGGGATATGGCATTAACTGGGTTCAAACAGAGGCCTGGTTTTTTTTTTTTTTCCTTTTCTTCATTTGTACATGTAATGGTAGCCCTAATAATTATCAGGAAGGAAAAAGTTACTGACTTTTAAAGTTACAAAAGATAGTAAGTTAGTAACAATTATCCAATGAGGAGAGGGGGAAAGAAAGTCCCTGCTATTTAATCTATGTTAATAGGAGCATTTCTTTTGTCTTACACAGTGGAATTATTTAGAAATATTATTTAAATCTACTTAAACGTTTAGAGGAATTGATTATAAAGCATCAGAGAAGGGACTCTTCAGTGGCTCTAGGGCCTGACTTCAGATAAGGGTGACCTGGTTTTAATTTTCTTTTCTATCATGGCAGCTATCCTTAGGGATTTACCTGCTCTCTTCACCTCCAATCTCCATTTGTAAAATTCTTGGGTAAAAAAAAAAAAAAAGAAGAGAAAGGCCTTCTTTGCATTACTTTGTGAGGAACCATGTAAGCTTTTTATGTAGCCCCTTTGTATCTTTGTAGCCCCTTAGTATCTTCAACTCAGCTGGTGCTTTGCTGCTGCTGCTGCTTGGGAGGTTGGATCAGCTCAGTGCTTTCTTTCTGTTCATGATATGCTTTCCTGTCATTAAGAACTCTGTGGAGACATGGTGGTGCTGCTTCCCAGTCAGAAACTGAGTTCTTCAGCAGGTTGAATTCTAGACTGAGACTGCCTGCTGAGTGCATCTCTGATTTGCTCTATATGATCTATCAAACAGATATGGGTTGTAGTAAGATTGCGTGTCTGGTTCACATGAAAGTTGGAAGCAGTATTTTTTGGGGTTATTTGGTTGGGTGTTTATTTGTGTTGTTGTTTTGATGTGGGGTGTTTTGGTTTTGTTTTTTTTTTTTTTCTTTTTCAGGGTATTTTATTTTTATATTCTGGGCTTGGTTTTTAAACAGAGAAGTTGCCTATCCATGACTCTAAAAGCCTTGACACAAAATCTGAAAACAAATCTAATGTGCTTGCAGAATATCAAAATCTGCTCTCCCACACACACATTTTTCCCAGAGGACCACCTCCACAGCAGCTTGCATAATAAATAAGTTGCAGCTTACATGCTCTGAAGATCAATAGGTTTAATC
>VYZP01044200.1:0-16117 GCA_013400635.1 Hypocryptadius cinnamomeus
ATGAACTTTAAGATCCTTTCCAACCCAAACTATTCCATTATTCTCTCCTTAAGTGTGGGGCCAAAAGCCATCTGCTGCCAGGCAGCAGCAGGAGGTGCTGGGAAAGGTGCTGTGGATTCCCCCAGGCTCTGGGCTCACCATGGCAGGAGGAACTGCTGCTGAGCTGGGTTTTACTGGTGAGCTGTGCACTAACAGCCTGTGTGGGGTTATTGATGTTCACTCCCTGTAAAATGCACTGACACGGGATATTGCGTGGTCAATAGGTCTTCAGGGTTTTTCCAGTGGTATTAAATATCATTTTAAATGATGTGCCCGTGTACCTTATTAGTTGCTCCCATGGCAGAGCATGAGGAGGTGCGTGGGAAGCTCTGTAGATGGGCACAGAGCAGCCATGGGGTTGGAGAAGGGCAGGAACAGGGGGAAAGACAGGCATGTGCAGGGTGTGAAGTGCCCAGCATGGGACACACAGGGGCAGTGCCAGCTGCTGGAGCCAGCCCCACACTGTGCTTGCAGGGAATGCCACCCAGGTTCCCTGCCCTGCAGCCCTCGAGTGATGTCTCACCACCCCAGGATGAGAAATTGCAGAGCTAAAAAGTTCCCACCCACCTCCTCCAGCTTTCCCTGCACTCTCCTCCTCCTCTCCAGTCCCTCCAGCAGAACAAACCCACCCTGGAGCCATTTCCCACCCAGCAGGACCTCCCAAAGCCCAGCACAGAGCCCTCCTCAGCAGGACAGCCAGCAGCACCGGGCAGTGCCAGGGAAGGGGGGCACTGCTGCCCAAGAGTTCCCTGTCATGGGAAGGCAGGAACTGAAACCAGCCACATCCCCTTTGTCCCCCTAGCAGGACACTCCTCCAGCACTTCCTTAGGAAGTTTGGGAGGCCAGGAAGAGTGCTTGATGATCTGATTTGAAATACAGCCCTCCAAAGAGCCCTCCCTATTGAAGAACCCATAAAAAGCAGATCTTTGCTAATGTCACTCTCTCCCCGCTGCTCCCCGGCGCCGCTGAGCGCTGCCATTCATCACCCGTGCGACACTTCCATAATGCAGCCCCAGATAATGGCACACCTTCCAACTGCCCGGAATTGGCTGTCAGGGAAATCGAAGGAGACAAGTGTGAGATACGGGAGCAGGACTCCTTGGTGGATATGAGCACAGGAATGCAGCCCCCACCCCATCCCTGCATCCACCCAGCCCAGCCTGGCAGGGAGGGGACACAGCTGTGGGCTCTCAGGTCAGCCCCAAGCTCTTGGTGATGTCCTAGCGCCTCCAGAAATCACAGAGCTGGAGTCACCAGCGCTGCTGAAGCACTGAAAGAGTTTGCCTGGAGAAGCTGTGGCTGCCCCATCCCTGGAAGTGTCCAAGGCCAGGTTGGACGGGGCTTGGAGCAACCTGGGATAGTGGAAGATGTCCCTGCTCGTGGCAGAGGTGGGATGGGATGAGTTTTTAATTCCCTTCCAACCCAAACCACTCTGGAATTCTACAATTCTAACAGCCCTGCGAGGCAACACCCCCATGTTCACACCTGCCACTTCCCTCCCTTACTCCCAGCTCCCTTCCCAGCATTCCCAAGCCAATTCAAGTCTNTTCAAGCTTCTTTTTTCTTTCCTGCCCTTTGCTCCAAAAATTCACAGATACATTTATGGCAGAGCCAACACCATTAAAAATGTGCCTTCAGTACTGCTCAGAGATACAGACTCCAAAAGCCAAGAGTTTCATACAAACACCTTTTGTCTTATCAAATTCTCAGAAGAAGCCTTAAAACCACTTAAATACTCCGAATATTAGTTAGAAAAGGCCTTGAGGCTCAGCACTCACCTGCAAACACACATATCTTCTTCTCCTATTAAAAATCATGTTTTTCCTGTGAAAACCATGGAGCTCCCAGCAGCAGTCCTTGGGCATCACCTCCAAATGATCCAGGTCCCCCTTCCAGAGCTGCTTCCCCCTCTGCTCCTGATGCCTGATTCCCTCCTGCTGCTGTTCCTCAGGCTGAAGGAACAGCCTTCAGCTGGTGCTTGAAGTCATCGAGGGGATGGTGGTGATGGTGATGATGATGATGATGATGATGATGATGGGGAGGAGAAGTGGCACAAGTGAGATGGTGCCACCCTTGGGGGCTGTCACAGTGTCACTGGTTCCTGGGCACATGCCCTGCATGGTGGTAGTGGTGGTGCAAGGCTTGCACATTTTGGGCTGGTTTGCACCTCCCAGGGCTCAGCATGCTCAGAAGGGAAGAGAAAGTGAGCACTGCCAGCTGGGTGCCTTATCTTTGTCTTTAAATTAATATGATTTTGTCAGGTTTATGAAAAATAATATAGCATGTTATTTTTCATAAGCCTGACTGATATCTCCATTTCCCATGGTTCAGCTCAGGCCATAAACATGACCCTGCTTGAGTGATTTCACCTTCTCCATTGAGCAGGGAGCCTCGGCAGCGCTCAGACCAAGGTCCTGACTGATTATCGACAAATTAAAAATATAAGCTATTGATCAGACACTGAGATAGAGTCCCTGAGCCGGTGCCCGGAATCTCAATGAGGGTATTGAAGTGGTGCCGATCGATGCCGCAGCCACAGCCCCGCTGGCCGCATGCATAATGCGGGGTGGGGGGGTGGGGGCTTAAGTAAATAGTTGTTCAAATTAACGAGGGTGCTGGGAGACGCAGCGCGACGGCTTCCAGAGGGCAGGGACGCGAGAAAGGCAGCGGGCACCCAGCAGCACCTTCACCTGCTGAGGGAGAGGCTGCAAGAGGGATGGGGATGGGGGATGTGGGCCATCCCAAGCTAGGGGGGCTGCTTGTCCCCTCCGTATGGCCCTGCCCGGCACGTGGGGGCATTTCTCGCCATCCATCGCCAGCCAGCAGCGGGCAGGGCTGCGCGGCACCGGCAGACGGGAGCTGGTGGTCTCAAATTCCAGGAGCACTTGTTCACTCAGCCACGGCTCCTGTGTCCCCCCTGCACCGTCTGCTCGCGGCTCCCATCCAGTGCAGGCATCCTTTGTTTGCTGCTTAAGTGATATCTTGGCCGTCCTGCTAATGCTTGGTGACATTTGTATTCCTTTAATCGATATTAATTATCTTTTGTCACAAGTCAACAAACCCCGTTTTTTCACTCCCTTCCCATTGGTTTGCTGACAGAGGGTGCCTTATTCTGACGGTGGCACCCACACTGCCCGACGGTGGCACCACCAGAAACCTCTCCAGCTCTGCCTCCTCCATCCCCAAAGCTCCTTTTTCCTTCAGCCCCTCTTCCCACTGCCGGGATACCGGGATCGGGGAGCCAGCAGAGCAGCACGGAGCTCCCGCCCGAGCCGGGCTGCGCTGCTCTGCAAGAGTTAAACTGCGCTCGGCAGCAGCAGCAGCGTTTCCTGGCAGCACCGGCGGCAGCTCCGCGCAGCGAGGCCCCGAGCGCGGCCTCTGGGGACGGCGCCGATCACATCGCTGCCTGCATGTTTGAAAACACCGATGTCAGCGAGGCGGCTGCCGGCAGCTCGCTGGCTTTCCTGGCACTGCTGATGGACAGGGTCAGATCCCAGCAGCTGTTGGGGAGGAAGAGGCGCGCTCAGCAGCTGTGCGGAGTGATAGAAACCGCCCGTGATGGTGCCAGCCGCGGTACCGGGCGGCTCCAGCGCGGTCCTGCTCTGGGGAGAGATGCTCTGCAGGCTCAGTATCCCCCAGTCCTGCTTTTGGGAGAGATGCTCTGCCAGCCCAGCATCCCCCAACCCCGTTTTTGGGAGAGACGCTCTGCCAGCTCAGCATCCCCTGACTCAGTTTTTGGGAGAGATGCTCTGCAGGCTCAGCATTCCCGGCCCCGTTTTGGGGAGAGATGCTCTGCCGGCTCAGCATCTCCCGACTCAGTTTTTGGGAGAGATCCTCTGACGGCTCAGCATCCCCCAGTCCCGTTTTTGGGAGAGATGCTCTGCAGGCTCAGCATCCCCCAGCCCCGTTTTTGGAAGAGATGCTCTGCCAGTCCAGCATCCCCCAGTCCCGTTTTGGGGAGAGATGCTGTGCAGGCTCAGCATCCCCCGGTCCTGCTTTTGGGAGAGATCCTCTGACGGCCCAGCATCCCCCAGCCCCGTTTTTGGGAGGGATGTTCTGCCGGCTCAGCATCCCCCAGCCCCGTTTTTGGGAGGGATGTTCTGCCAGCTCAGCATTCTCGGCCCCAGTGCCGGCGCAGGGGAAGCAGTGCCAGCTGCCGAGGCTGGCACGGGACACGGGGTGGCACCGCTGTGGTGCGGCTCTGATCGGACCCACTGAGGAGTTTTGCAGCTGATTTGGGCTGGATTTGGCACTGGGCAGTGCCTGTTCCAGTGCTGCCTCTCCTGATGCCTCCTGCTGTGTCCGAAGCCCCAGAGATACAGGAATTATCGAGTCCTCACGAGCCTGAGCTCAGCCTCCAGTCCCTCTCCGAGGAGTGACCTTTATCTTCCCGAAACTTCAGGTTCCGGAATCCTGTGAATCTCAAACTACACTGGTTTTATGGGAGTGGAATTCCAGCCCTTTTACTGCACAGAAATGTGTGGAAATCTCCAAGAAAAAAAAAATCCAATCAAACCTCTCTAAAAGCAAAACTGCTGTTAATTTTTTTATATCATTGTCTTTGAGGCAGGATTGTGATAGCTGAGCTGCCTCCCAGTGATTTAACACTTGGAGCTGGCGCTGGGCTAAGACGGGAGGTGCAGATGCAAACCAGGAGTGTGCAGACACCTGCACATCGTGCTTTGCACAGGGTTCCCATTTGAGGCACGGATTCCTCTGCAGCCCAGCGCGGCTCGCTCCGCTGATGGCTTCCTCTGAGTGCACGAGTGCACGCAGTAATGATGTGGAATTATGCAGCAGGCAGCTAATCACAGCAGCACTGCTCGGGGGCGGGGGCACGGCTGGAGCAGCCCCCCCGTTTTATGGAGCGCCGGGCTGCAGTTCCAGCACTGAGGGAAGCTTTAAGCAGGGAGCAGCTACTAACAGATTCATTTAACTTGCTCCAGAGCAACTATAAAAAATCAATTTAGTTCACCAGGCGGCTTGAACTGATGCCAGTGGCAGGGAGCACCTCCCAGCTGAGAGCTCTCCAGCTCTGAAGCACCGTCGGGATATTGCCGGGGCTGATTCAGCAGCAGGTGATGATACAGAGCCTGGCTCCACGTCTCCGGGAAGGCAGAGGCTGTCGGCTACCACAGGCTCCAGACACAGAATCCCAGAGTCATTTAGGCTGGAAAAGACCTCCAAGACCACCGAGTCCAACCTGTGACCCGTCCCCTCCTTGTCACCCAGCCCAGAGCTCTGAGTGCCACATCCAGGCATTCCTTGGGCACCTCCAGGGATGAGGACTCCTGGGGACGTGGGGAACCTGGGCTTTAGAACCAGAAACATTCCCAGAGAGAAGTTTGTGCTGGGGGGGCTGGTGGTCCCTGTCCCTGCCAGCCCCTCAGGCAGGAGCCAGCAGCAGCAAGAGGGCTCGCAGTGACCTTTTAGTGCTGCTGGCCGCTGCTCTGTGGGAAGGTCAGCCCAACCTTTCCTGCTCTCCCTTCATGATGAAGATCTTCTCTTTAGCCATGTATTTTCAGAGCCCTGAGGAAATCTCGGGAGTTTTTATCAGCCTGGAAACTGAACGGCTGGCAGAGCAATCCCTGTCCTCCCATCCTCACTGCTCCTGTCCCCTCGTGTCCCCGCTGTGCCGCACTGCCCGGGTGTGGCGGCTCGGTGGGAGCACCGCGGCTGCTCCTCGCCTTCGGAGCCCACCCAGGCTCGGGTGCCGTGACATTTCCGTGTGCGGGATCAAACATCAGCAGTGCTGAGCCCTCCACTCTGGTGCTGATGCGAAGCTCTGGCGCTGCACCATGAAATATTCATCGTGCCCCGTCCTGCCCTCCTGCTGCTCCGGCTGCGGCTGGCGCTGGCCCCGGTGCCGCGGCAGCAGCCGGAGCTGAGCGCTTGGAGCCCTCCTGGCAAGCACAAACCCGCCTGTGTTCCTCTCTCCGGCCGCAGGGTTCATTAGCAGAGCTTCCAGGGTGGATCTCGGTCCTGGCGGGCTGGCCTGGCCAACACCTGCCTGAAGGAACCACTTAAAATCCTCATTAAATCCACTTCAGAGAGCAGCCAGAGGAAAGGGCAGCAATGCCAAGAGAGGGCGCGGGGAGCATTTGCCTGGCACTTGTCAGCAGAGGAGAGGAAAGGGAGGTGTTCAAATCGTGGGCTGGCAGAAGCCCACCTGACCGAGGGGGGTCATTCCAGCCTTGCATCCTCAAGGAAGTTCTCCACAGCAGCAGCTGGTCCCTGTTCTGCCCTCCTGAGGTTCAGGGGGAGCTGCCACCATTTCTCTGGGTCTTTCACTGCTGAGCAGAACCCTGTGGGTCCTGTTTTTCCTCACGATCACTGTGTCCCCACGCAGGGAATCTGGGCTGGGATGTTCAGCACCAGGGATCCCTCCTCTGCATCACTGATATCTGCCAGGGAAGGGCAACGTGGAGCAAAAATCTCCCGGGCTCCCATTAGCACTGCTCCGTCACATGGAGGGGAAAAACGGATGTGGGGCAGGGAAGAGGCTGCAGGAGGGAAGGCGAATCCCTCCTGCAATTTCACCGTGGCCCAGCAGTGGGGTAATGGAGCTTCCCCACGCTGCAAAGCCTGAGCCAGCCCCTGGGCCAGCACACCTGGGCACGGCGAGATGATCCCACCTACTCATGCTACAGCTCAGAGGCAAAAATAGCGATGGCTGAGGAAAGGAGGATTTTCAGGAATGCTTTAAGCTGAGCGGGTGAGAAAAAGAGTGGGCGAGGGGCTCCTGTGAAACTCGAACGCTGCCTTTCCTGCACTTTCTAAATGTGGCTGCTCCTTCCCAATCCAAGTGACGCTTCTGTCTCTTACGTGGGTGGCAGCAATGGGGAGGCTCTGCAGGAGGGGAGGCAGAGCCAACCCCTGGCTCTGTCCCCATCCCTGTCCCTGCCCCTTCCTGTTGCAATAGGACACGAGATAAAATGACACGGACACTGGACTCCAAGGTAAGAAGAAGAAAAAGAAGGGAAGTTTATATCTTGACTTCAACATTTATAGATTTACAAAAGTGACAGTGGATTGGAGGATGAAAGTGCCACCTCTTCAACAAGGACTGTTGTGGACAAGACAACAGTCCATTAAATTTCTCTTCCTCCAGAGAAGAATGTAAAACAATAATTATTTACATAAAAGTGCGTGAGAAACTTTATAACAAGAATGTAAACATCAGAAGGCTTAGAAGAACATCGAAGAACAGGGGGACACCTTCCCAAGGGGAAGTGTTCTAAGAGGACAGTGTTGGCCCATCCCACATCCAATGGGGTGTCACAGCAGCAAGTGGCACCTGGCAAGCCCCTGGTGTTTGCCCCAGGTGGGAGCCACCACGTCCCACTGTGGAGATGCTGGTGGGACTGTGCAGCACAGCTTGTGTCCAAACAGGCTCAGAGTGACCGTGACACCCAAAGTGCCACCTCCAGCCAGGGCAGGGGTGTCTCTGCTGTGTCCTCCTCGCATGTCCTGTGCAGCTGAGAGCACAGAGAAACCTCTGAGCCTGCAAGAGGGGATGTGAGACCATGGGAGCTGTGCCACTCATCATCCCCACCTGGGGACACCCATGGGAGCTGTGGGACTTGTTGTCCCTGGCTGGGAACACCAACAGGAGCTGTGGGACTCGTTGTCCCTGGCTGGGAACACCCACCTGACAGCAGCTCCTCCAGGGCAGGGCCAGCAGAGCCTCCTGGCAGAGGACTGCCAGTGGAAGGAATCAGAAGGAAACTCGAGCAGCATTTGTATTCCCAGCAGCCCTGTTCTATTCAACTTTACTTTTAAATGTGTTCCTTAAGTTTCTTTTCTCCTCCTGAAAATTTTCCTACAGTGAAAACTAATGCAAAGAGCAGGCTGGAATGAGCAAGCGCCTTGCATCTCAATGACACCTTTAATGTGCCTGTGAATGGAAAGGCTCTTGCTCATTCTGCTCCTGGTTGCATTTGGCTGTTCTGGATGGAGCAAGACAATCATTAAACCCAACTGATCCAGGCACAGGAGCCAGGTGACCAGAGGAGAGACTCAGCCCCCACAGTCCTAAGGGGTGGGTGGGGACAAACCCAGCACAGGACACCCCCAAAGACCCCCCTGTGTCTGTGCAGGTTGGGGTCAGCATCGAGAGTGCTCTGGGGACACTGTTGTGCCCAAACAGAGGGACAGAGACTGAGCCAAGGTGACAACCTGCACTACCTGGCAAGGTTCTCCTCCTCCCACCCCAGCTTTGTCTCCCCTCTCCTGCCCCTTCCCTGCTCTCTGCCAAAGACGGAGGGAAGGTCCAGAAGGTTTGGCCACAGCCTTGTCCTGGCTTTGAAGGCTGGAAGCTTCAGGGAAGAGCTGGGGTTTCCCTCCAGGTACCCCTTTTGTAGGGATCTGCTGTTTTCTCTCTTTCTTCTGGGACTCTTGACCAGGCAACCAAGGCAATTCCATGATTCCATGAGTTCCTGGGCTCCCAGCACTGCTGGAGCTGCAGCAGCTTCTCCAGAGGAGCCCACAGCAAATCTGAGCCAACATCAGCTTGCAGCACCCTCGGGACAAAGATCCCAGCACGACACACAGGTGAGAAAAGCTGGTGTTTCCCACATCCACCGTTGGGTTAATTAAGCCAGCTCTGCTCTGAGCCTCAGCAGAGTTGTGTTATAAATAACTTGAGGACACAAGTGTCACTGCAGGTTACTCTCACGCAGCCAATGCGCTGGCCCAGGCTGCCACTGGCAGGGCCACTCTGCTGCTAATTAGTTTAGTTCTCAGCTGTTGTGCCTTTTTTTCTGTTTACATAATTAATTCTGTGAATTTTGTATTCTCACTTAAACCTACTCTTTTTTTTATAGAGCAATCACTACTAAAAGATGAATTTTTTATAAGTTTGCCTTTGTTACTTTAAATTTTTTATAAACTTCTTACCCTTAAGGAATAATTCTTATAGCTGGCAATAAAGTATGTTAATTCCATTTGAAAAGGGAAATGTAAGTTTGTATTTTATTAAACACACACACACTCACACATACACACAGTGCCCAACTCTCTGCTCATGGGAGGTGTCTGGGGCTGTCCCAGGATCACTGAGGGGAGGGCAGGGGGCTGTGGTGACCCCTGAGTGTGGCTGCAGGGGAGCACTGTTAGTGCATCCCATGTCCATCCCACCTGGGTTGGGACTGGCTGCTCCTGCATCCCCTGGGATTTTGGTGGCACCTGAGGGGTGACCTGGAGCAGCCTGGGGAGCCAGACAGGTCAGGGGATGCTGTCCCAGGTAAGTCACATCCCTGGCAGGGATTTTGCTCATGCAGAGAGGTTCAGAGAAGAACAAAGAGCTCTTTTCTTGTCCAGTCTAAGGGTCCTGGTGTGGGATGTAACCAGGTGGATGCAGGTGAATAACCCCTCTACAGTGACCTGGAGAAGGCAGCGTGGTTCTGCTGCAGCAGGGCAGGGGCCTGGCCCCATTCTCTCAGAGCACAGAGTGTGGGTGGAGCAGGGGGTGCTTCTTCCCACAGCTCTGCAAACATCAATTGCAACAATCCCTCTTTGAAAGCAAACGGTGGAAATGCAACCAGGGAAAGCAGGACGCCAAAAAAATGGAAAAAACCATTTCATGTGCAGAGAATGCAGTGCAAAGGAGTGAGGACAGGCTGTGAGCTGATCCCAGCCGGCCCCTTTGCACCCATGTCCATCCCATCCTGCTCCCACTGCCCTGCCCACCCGCAGCCGTGGCTCTCTGAGCTGCCAGCCCAGCTCTGCCCAGTCTCAGCAGCTCCTGTGGCACTGGGGAGGCTGTGCTGAGCTCAGAGCCGGGGCAGGAAGCAGCTCATGAGCCCTGCTGGAGCCTCAGCCGGCTGCGAGCTGTGCCGAAGGGCCCGTGGAAATCCGGTGTTTTCATGGGATGAACAGCAGCTCGTATTTGTCTCAGCTCAGTGCTTCAGCTGCCTGGGGCCAGCCGTGGGTGTCCCACACTCCCTGACAGGGTGATGCAGGGTGGCAGCACAGGGGTGTCCCCAGCAGCTGTGACAGTGATGGGCAGGGTGCCCTGCCACCCGCTGTGGGTCGCCTGTGACCAGAGACACGTGGGCAAAGGTGGAGCTGGCAGTGCCACCTCCCCCAGCGTACCCTTCCCCTTTGCCACACAAATAAATCCACTGCTAGGAGATTAAACCCCTTTTTCACTCTGGAAACACAGCAGATCTTTATTCCTTGGGATGGTCACGTCAATAGAGCACATCTGCAGAATTACTGAACTACAGAAAACACGGATCTCGTGCCACCCCAGGGGCTGCGGCTCCGCCAGCGCGGGGTGTTGATGCCTCAGAAAGCACGAGCCACTGAAGGAGATAAAGAATGTTTTCCCCTTTGGACAAGTAACCAGCAGCGCCCTGACATGTCCTCAGGTGAAGGCTGCTTGTCTGAAATGATCAAATAAACGAGCAAGCAGAGGGCAATCAGCAGGGACAAAGAGAGGACGCTCCCCCTCGGAAAGCACCAGGGCACAGGGATGTGAACGGGACACGGACACCTCGGCTGGTCACTGCTCTGGCCATGGAGCACGGCCACGGTGGCCCCAGCCCCAGCAGGGGATGTGTGCTCTGCTCTCCACACCCCAGGACACTGAGGGGACCCCAGTGATTTGGGGACAGGGTGAGGGTGAGCTCAGCATGGGCTGGGTCCTGCCCCAAGGGCTGTGCTGCTGCTTCCCCGTGATCCAGGGAGATGATAATCGTGTGTGAGCATCTGGCTGGGCTGGAGCCATGGACAGCAGGGCTTTCCTGGCAGCCAAAGCGTGCCTGGCTCTGGGGCACCCCAGCTCCCAGAGCAAACACGGCTGCAGTGAGCTGGTGGGTGCAAAGGGGCCAGCTGGGATCAGCTCACAGCCTGTCCTCACTCCNTCAGCTCCTACATGGACCAGCTTTCTGCCATCACCTGTTTCCCTTGAAAGTCTTTTCAAACCAAACTATGCCACAGCTCACACACCCCCAGTGAATGGTTTAGGACAGAAAATGCCCATGTCAGCCTCTGTCGAAGATGATCTACAACTGCTCAGCCTCACTCAGGCTCCTCAGGAGCAGATCAATGAGCTACTGGGGCTCCAGACTAATAAATAATAACAATGATAAAAATAAAATATAACTGGTAGCAATGCAGTGTGTTTGTTCACAGGACACATCCCTCACACTTAATAGAGGCTTTGCTATCCAGCTTAATTAAAAGTGACACAGAAAGCCTCTTCTTTCACGTTTGACTCAAAGCTGGCTGCTTTCTCTTTTGGACAGAGGTCACAGTGTGGTGGTGGCATGGCTGGTGCTGGGCCATCAGTGACAAGCACTGGGGACACTGCTGCCCTCAGGTGCCACCATGAACCCACCCAGGTGCGGGTGAATTGGGAGAATACCCAGAACTGTACACACAAAGCACCGGGCAGTGCAGCCCTGTAGCTGTAACTCACCCTGATTATTCCTCTGTGGGTGTGAGCATTAATGACCCAGGGATCAACACCAAGCACCATGGTTTGCTCACATCTCTTCCTGACTGCTCATTAACACCCTGAAAACTGCAATGAGCTCCTTCCTGGCTGTTTAGAATCCCTGTGTACCTAAAAGGGTGCAAGCAAGAAGCCTCCGAATGTGTCTGCAGCCTGACACTTTCCTGGAAGGAGAGGGATTAAAGGCTGGGAACTGCTCAGTTGAACACCATGGAGCCAGGAATATCCCTGCTCGAGGGTGTCTGAGAGCCCCAGACCTACCAGCTCCTGTTGTTCCCTTTCCTGGAACCAGATGGGTCCAGCAAGGCATTGTCAGCCAGAGCATTGTCAAAGTCAATGCCTGTCCCAGGTAAAATGTGCCTGAATCACAGAATCATGGGATCCTTTTGACTGGAAAAGCCCTCTAACATCATTGAGTCCATCTCACAGCATTGCCAAGACCATAAACCATGTCCCCAGGTTCCACATCCACAAACATGGCCTTCCAATCACTCCAGGGACAGTGACTCTGCCACTGCCCTGGGCAGCCCGTGCCAGGACTGGAAAATATTTCCAGTGGAAAAATTTTTTCCTGATATCCAGTCTAAACCCCTAAATCTCAATCCCACTGCTCTCTCCTGCTGCAAGTCACCTCCAACAAACACTGGGGACTATGTGACCTGTCCAAAATTGCAGCAGAGCCAGGGAAGGGAAGCTGTGCACACCTGACCTGTGTCTGGCCACTGCCACTGCTGGAATCCCTGGGAGCAGCACAGTCCAAGCAGCACCTTCAAACACCACTGGAAATCAGGAACCAGCTCATTTTAATCTTTCCCACTTTGATGGCTTTAGATGTGTATTAGCAGAGGATGTTTTTAATGTCTCATCTGCAGCATTTTATTTTGCCTTTAATCAAACAAGGTGGGATAACCAGGAGGGTATTGCACAGCTCCCTCCCACTGTGCCTCTGCAGCTCGATACCCACACACACCAAGGTTCATTTATTTGTTATACACTGTCTAATATTTTCTATAGCAAACTGAGCTTTATTATCAGCTAATGCATTGATAAAAGAACAGGAGTTAGTTGATTAAATATGTAATAAATACAGAAATATACTTGAACTATCGATTGCTGCAGTTGCTTACGTGCACTATTGATATCCCGGGTGCAGATTCGCCCTCAGACTGTTGAGTCATGAAACGCCCATCATCATCTTTAATAATAAAGGGTGACTATTTTTGAACACTTCACAAGGAAAAAAATCCATTTGCTAAATGGGTTTGTGCGTATTGCTGGGACTGCTCATGTGGAAAGTGTGAGAGCGGAGCAAAGGGAAAGGTGCCAGCTCTCCACGTGCCTGAGGAAATGCACGCTCCACTGGGAAACCCACATTATCCACGGGATCAGAGCCACAGCAAAGCCTTAATGAAAGCCCTTTGCAAGCCAAAGTGGCAAAATCCACGTCTCCAAAGTTTGGATGTGTGGGTATGAGGGTGGTCTGAACAGACTGGTGCCCCTCATCACTGGGCCACGGTGGCTTCCAGCAGCGCTGAAGCATGGGTTGGCCACAAGTGGGAATTTCACAATTTTCGGTGTGATCCTGAAATTCAGGGAGGAAAATTAGTGGGGATATTAGCCATACCTGGCTGCAGGAAGGACAGCACCAGCCCAGCTCTGGACAATGCCTGCAGGGGCTGCCCAGATCTCTGGTTGTTTCTTCACCCGCTGGCAGAGGATCACCACTTCCAACAGGAGGTTTGCTTCCAGGTTTTCACAGGGTGTCCTTCTGTCTGCCAAACACACAGGAATGCTTGGGATCACGGCTGGAGTTTGTGTTTGTGGGGAATTCAGCAGCTCTGGAAGTGGGTGGAGATGCACACATGGGTCCATCAAGCTCATTCCACCCTGAGCCATCTCGGGCCAGCACGGAGCTGGGGAGAAGCCCCACTTTTGGAAAAGCCTTGTGTGAGTCTTGTGTAAGTGAGGGGGTTGGAATGAGATGATCCTTAAGGTCCCTTCCAACCCAAAGTGTTCTAGGATTCTATGGTTTTGAGTTCCTCCACTCCCACCAGCAAACTATGGTCACCCTCTTCTACAAAAGGAGGTTAAAGGGTCTGAGGAGGATAATTTCCAAATCTCAATATCTTCCTCTGTGAATTCCTGGACATCCCAACACACGTGGGGATGGCAGCCCCAGCCCAGCCCGTTTGGCAGTGCTGGGTGTCAGCTGGCTGCAGTCCCTGCCTGTGCGTGCCGCCCTCGTTTGCGGCAAATGTAAATTCCTATTTAAATCACTCCTTTGACATTTCAGATCGGTAGCAGCACTTTGCAATTACCAGGGGATAAGAGTGCACACACGACAGGGAGCTTAGGTGACCTGCAGCAACCTGTTAAGTGCATTTACTTATTTGCAGAAAAGAGAGAGGCAGAGTAATGAACTGAAAAGCTCTGACGAGGAAAACTCATTGTCTCGCCGTGACTTCCAGATTAAACCCAGCCCCAGCCGTGCTGGGCACGGCTCCCGGTGACCCTGCCCATTCTCGAAGCGCTCTGCTCATCACCTCCCTCCCCACCCATAAATCCCAAGGTCCTGGGTGGGTGGCAAGCAATGGATGCAATTCCCTTCCAAGTCGTGCAGATCCCGGGGCAGCGCTGCCAGAGACCCCCTCACTGGGCAGTGCTGGCCCTGCCCTTGTCCCTGTCCCCAGGGCAGTGCTGCCAGAGACCCCCTGGCCAGGCAGGGCCGTCCCTGTCCCTGTCCCCAGGGCGGTGCTGCCGTAGTGGCGCTGGCTCCGGGGCTGATTGCTAAGGTTACATCCCATGAAAGGTGGCTCTCAGTGGAAAAACGAGCCCGGCTCTTGAAATCCTATATTCCCCCACGTTCGGTGCACAGCTGCCCTTGTGTCTTTATTAACAGCCCCTCTGTGCTCCCATTCTAAGGCTCCCTTTGCCTCCCCACCCTAACCCCGTGCTCCCTCTCCCCCCTCGGAGCCCGTGTTCAATTAATGCCTAATCTCCATGACTCTCAGCCGGGAGGCGGATCAGTTACTGCCACCAAGAATGACTCCATTTACGGGGCTCTTTCAGCGGGTGCAATGTGATCCCGAGCCCATGACTTTCCCAGTCCATTCACAAAGTCCTCCAGACACCCCCCTCATTAAAAGGTCCCTCCTGTCTCCTGCGGCCCCACCTCACTGAGAGGAGATGCCTGCACTGGGTGGAATTTCTCCCACACAAAGGCTGTCAAGCAGCTCCAGGGAGTACATCCCTCCTCTGCCAGCTGTGGGGCTCTGTTCAGAAGATGGCAGCGGTCTGGAAGGTGATGGCAAACCCCAAAATTCAGGGAACTGCTGGCCCAGCTGGGGCTGGCCCACCGAACCCCAAGTGTGCTGCAAGGAACAGCTCAGAAGAGTGGTGGCAGCTCAAATGTGCTTGGCAAAAACAGAGGAAATGAAAAATTCCCAGATGCTGTCACAGCGGGGAAAGCTCCAGTGGGAACGTGGTGGTCCCACAGAGTAGTAAAGGAAAAGCCAAGGAGAGGGAAGGCAGGTGGGATTTCTCCATCCCTGCTGCCAGAGGAGGCCAGGTGGAGGTGAGGGCACCACAGGAGGTTGAGCTGGTCTGGAAGAGGGAAGGAGGATGGGCCTGGACCCACCAGCTCCCTCCCAGCCTGAAATATCCAAGGGTACTGACAGGGAAGGTAGGATGGAGGAAAGAGCACTGGGATCCCTGTGCCAATTGAGCCTGGCATGGCCAAAGGAACCATGTCATGGGAAGCAGTGCCCCAAAGTGATCTCCCCTCCATTTTAGACAAGTCTGTGGTGCAGTAGCCAAAACTCGTTGCAAAGGTGCTATTCAAATTATTGATTGATTGGTCATAAACTGTTGGGGGTTTATTGGTGTTAAACCACCTGAGAGCAGGTGGGCTGAAGGATTTGTGTTGGCTGTGCTGTGCCAGCCTGGAGAAACATGATGGGCACAACCCTTGCTTATGCATCCTCACCAGTTCTAGTTTTAATTTAGCTTAAATGTTAATTGTCCAAGCCACTGAATGTACATGTTTCTGGCTGTCTATATTTGGCAGCTTGTTTGCATGACTGGAAACTCTTCTGACCTTTTACATCAAATAGATTTTGGATCCTGGGAAATCAGAGAACGAGTTATGTTCATCCAAAATGCTTTCACCCCACGGAAGCAACAAGGGCATCTCACCAGCCTTCCCCCCAGGAAGGCTCAGGGTTGGGAAAGGAGCAGAATTAATTCCAGGTAAATATTAGTGCTGGGTAAATGGTAAAAAGTACAGAGAGTACTTTTTCAGGTTCAAAATATACCTTTGATTTGGCTGGATTGTTTAGCAAACCTCACATATTGATCTGCAGGTTTAGAGGCTATTAAGAAAAATTCTCTGCCCAAGAACTTGAAACCAGTCAGAGTCTCTGGAACAGCATGTTAAGAGCAGAGTTAAAGAATCTGAGAACCACAGGATCATGGAAAGTTTTGGGTCAGAAGGGAGCTTAAAACTCATCTTGTTCCACCCCCTGCCATGGGCTGCCCACCTTCCTGAGTCAGTTATGAAATTATCTTTGCTTTTTGGGGCAAAAAATAAACATTTAATTGTGGTAATGGCCATGATTT
>VYZP01044201.1:0-24001 GCA_013400635.1 Hypocryptadius cinnamomeus
TGGGAGGTCAGGGGTTGGGGAGGAGCCGGGGCACGTCGGGGGTCCCGTGCCAGGCTCGGTCGGGGGAGCGAAGCCCTGGGAGGGGCTGGCTGGGGGTCAGTCTGGGTGAGGGTGCCGGGGCCGATCAGGGCTAGATCTGGGGCGTCTGGCGGCGGTCCCCGGCCCCTCCCTCACCTTGATGGAGAAGACGAGCGCGGGGAAGCCGAAGCAGCCCAGCCCGCTCAGCGCGCACCACAGCAGCACATTAAACACCGACCAGAGCACGTAGTCCCGGGGCTGCGGGTCGGAGCGGGGGCCGGGGGCGGCCGCCCCCCACCCGGAGGACTGCAGTGGGATGGACACGTCCGCCTGCTTGGGCTCCATGACCGGGAATGAACGCCTGGAACGGGAACGGAGCGCTCTCAGGGCGGGGGACCGGCCCCGCACCGCCCCGCAGAGGAAGGGGGGGCACGGCCCTCTGGGACCCCCAGGCCACGCAGTCTGGGGGTGCAGGGCAGCTCTGCGGACCCGTGGAGGGCTTAAAGGGACTTGGGGTAACCCTGGGGACTCCGAGGGGACTTGTGGGGTGTTGGAGATGCTGGAAATGATTAAATTTTAATTTTTTTGGCATAACATTCGTCAGGAGTTTGTTCGCCTGTGCCAAGAGGGAGGGGAATCCAAGTTTTTCTTCGAAAGATTCTGTTCGCCAGGAGAGGGCCGATGATCTGAACATCCACAGATTGGGAGAAGCCAGAAGACCATTAACAAACATTAGCGAATATTAGCTACCATTAGCGACCATTAACCAACGCCACCTCCCAGTCTGGGAAATTAATTATGGAGAGAAACAGAAAAATGAGGAATAAATTAGCATCCAAGGTGAAGGGATCAAGAACTGATAGGAGATCGAATATTAAGGATTGTAATTCTTAAGTGTCATTTAAGGCCCGTGAACGAGAATCTCTTTGGCTTTTTGTCTGTGTAGATATGGGAAACATTATGTGGATGGGAATGTTTTCCATGGCACGCCCACTCCAGGACAAAGTAATGCCTCATTCTCTGTCACTGCAAACATCGTGCTGGAGGGCTTTTATTCTCCTCCCCGGTGGCAGGTGAGCTTCAGGGAGCTGTCCATGGCAGACTGGAGTGGTCACAGGAGGGAGGGAGGGAGGGAGGGAGGGAGCCTTTGCCTGTGGCTGTTTTGGGCTGTGAAAGGGTCAATTTTTTCCGTGTCAGCTTGTGTGGGGCTGCCCTTTGGATTTGTGCTGGAAGCTGTTGATATAAACAGGGAGAAGGAAGAAGAGGGAGTCTTGGAGCAATGGCCTCTGTTGGTCTGAGTTCCCATTGGCTGTTCTGGGTTTGGACAGACAGGCCAAGCCTGGGGCTGCGCAGGCAGCAGATTCTGGTTACAGCAACGAATCCGTATTTTCCAGGAAAAAAGCAGAGCAGAAAATGATTCACCAGAGGCTCAGTGCCAGGGATCCTTTTACAAATATCTGCTGTGTTTGTGACTGGGATTGCTGAACTCTTACGAGCGATGTCTTGGCAGGAGCCCGATGTTGGTGGGGAGAGGAAAAGCACGCTTTTGTTCCCATCCTTGAGGGGCCCCAGCCCCGAGGACAGGGCCCTGCCGAGGGCCAGGAGTGCGGAGGGGAAGGGGGAGCCGGGCCAGCTGCAGAGCTGAGGCTCTGCCAGATGTGCTGGGGCCGGGACTTTCTGCTTCCTGCCGGGGTCGCTCCAGGGCCGGGCAGGGAGTGGCAGGGGAGTGACACGTGTGGCAGCCCCGAGGTGCGAAGATCCCGCCCTGCCAGCCCTGCCAGCACCGCTGGTGCCTGGTGTGGCTTCCTCCGGCCACAGTTCCCTCCCCTGTGGGGTGAGGAGAGAACCTGGAGCACAAACGCGAGGGGACTGCTGGGCTGGGATGAGTTTGATAGCGAAAGCAAAGGCTGCGCGTGCCAGCAAAGTGGGACACGGAATTCGTTCCCTGCTTCCTGCTGCAGGCAGAGGGGCAGCTGTGCCCAGGCAAGCTGGGCTCCAGGCAAGTGGGATGGGGGCTGTGAGGATCCCACAGCAGGATCCCTGTCCTTGTGTTTGAGGCTCCCCAACACGAGGGAAGAGATGAGAATCTTGACTCCATGTTTCAGAAGGCTGATTTATTATTTTATTGTATGATATTATATTAAAGTGCTGTACTAAAGCTATACTAAAAGGAATAGAGAAAAGATACAGACAGAAAACTAAAAAGAGTGAAAAACAAGAACCTGTGGCAGACAGAGAGTCCGACACAGCTGGCTGTGATTGGTCATTGGGCAGAAACAATTCACATGGACCAATCAAAGATGCACCTGTTGGTAAACCATCTCCAGAACACATTCCACAGCCATCAGATAGTTATGGTTTGCATTTCTTTTCTGAGGCTTCTCAGCTCCTCAGGAGAAAATCCTGGCAAGAGGATTTTAATAAAATATCACAGTGACAGATCCCAGCTCACCTGGCTGCAGAGGAACTCGTGGGATCCAGCCCCGGTGGGGCGATGGGGATGGAGTCGCAGAACCCACCGGCCCCTTCCCTCTGGGAGCCTCTCCAGCCCTGCTGACCCTGCTCAATCCCATTCCAGCTCATGCTCCTCAAGCCCTTTGCACATCCTGCCCCACCAAAGCCACCTTGCCCTCGGCCCTGCTTGCTGCCAGCCCCTCCTCAGGGCTGGTGAGGATGGGGGTGCTCCCGGTGTCACCCCAGCAGGGATCAGGTTCCACCCTCATCCTCGGTGTGACCCTTCCAAGAGCTTCACTCCCCGTACAGATGCAGTATGCAGGTTCATGGCACCTGGGGTGTCCCCTGAGCATTGTCTCCGTGATGAGGGACAGTTTCCACCTCCCCCAGGCACACCCCACGGGCTGACACTATTTCTCATCCTGCCGAGTTGTTGCAGAACAAACCCCAAACCACATCCTCATGATATGAAACCAAGACCGAGCAAAAGTGAAAGAAGCCTTTATTTCAGAAACCAGGGTTTCTCTGAACCAGGTGCTTCTCCTCAGAATTATTTTGACACAGATGGGGCTCCAGGCCCAGAGCAAAGCAACAAGCAGGCTGAGGCAGGGTTGGGGTGCTCAGCTGCTCTCTGGGGAGCGGTGTCCAATCCCAGACAGCTCCAGCGAGGGCAGCCACCAGCAAGGTCTCCACAAAAGCTCCGAGTGGGGAGGGAGGAGGGGCAGGAGAGCAGCGGGCTCCGGGTGAGGCAGGTGGATTGTCGTAGGTTGTCGCTCCAAGCCCGGGCTGTGGTCGGGGAGGGAAGCACAGCCCGCGGGGCAAGGAGGGCACTTAAGTGGGGCCGTACGGGGGTAGGGGGTAGCTGGAGGCCCTGGAGAAGATCAGGGAGACCACAACGATGACGATGATGACGATGACGATGTTGATCACCAGGGCCGTGATGTTCAGGTACTTGGCAGTGGAGCCGTAGCTCAGGGCCCCGCTGTAGTCACCCAGCACTTTGCGGTCCCTGGACTGGGGGCAGGCAGAGGCAGAGTCAGGGGCAGTGGGGTGGAGAGGGTGGGGGGTCCCGGGGGGTTCAGGGCTGTGGGAGAGGTGCTGGAGGTGTCACACCGAGCTGAACCCCCCAAAACACCGGGGATACCCTGAGGTGCCCACTGCCCTCCCCGCCCCAAACCCTGCCGCCTGCAGAGCTTCCAGCCGGGACTCTGTGGGCTCTGGTCCGTGAAGAGGGGACTCTGTGGGGTCTCCACGGGGCACCCTCTGGTCTGGGATTTGTGGGGTCCACGGCACAGCCCTCGACTGAGGCTCCGTGGGGTCCACGGGTCACCCTGGGGCCGGGAGCTCAGTGGGGTCAACGGGAGCTCTGTGGGGTCTGTGGGACACCCCGGGCTGGGGGCTCAGTGGGGTCAACGGGGGCTCTGTGGGGTCTGTGGGACACCCCGGGCTGGGGGCTCTGTGGGGTCTGTGGGACACCCCGAGCTGGGGGCTCAGTGGGTGTCCCTGAGGTCTGGGACTCGGTGGGGCCGTCCCCATCCCCGGTGCCCCCCCGGGCTCCCCACCTTGACGGAGAAGACGAACGCCAGGAGGCCGAGGCAGCAGAAGTTGCCGTACACGGTGGTGAACAGGGACCACACCAGGTGGTCCCGGGGCGGCAGCGGCTGCGGCGTCTCCTCCACCGTCACCGTCGTGGTCCGGGACATCTCCTCCATGTTCAGCTCCCCCGGCAGCACCTGGTACGGCGGAAGCTGCTGCTGCATCCCTCGGGCTCGGCGACAGTGACGGCGGCACCTGGGGGACGCGTGGTGCTTCGGGAGGTTGGAGGAACCGCGGGGCGGGAGCAGCGCCCGTGGTTTCGTTTCCTCGAGATTCAGGACGGAGCGGGAATAGACCGCCCCTCCGGGCTCCCCTGTGAGGGCTCAGGAGACTCCTCCTCGGCGGAGGGGAAACCCCGGGCCCCATTTCTTCGTTCCCTGCTTAATCCCTCTCTTCACCCCTTTCCCCGCTTCTTTTGTTGCCCCTTTTTTGCCGGCTTCCTTTCTCGTCTCCACCTTTACCTGTTCTTCGTCCCCTTTTTGCTTCACCGTTTTCTCTCACTTTTCTTTCTTTACCCCCTTGTTTCCCTGTCCTTTTCCCTGTCACCTTTTTGCCCCCATCCTCCCTTCATCCTTTACCCCATTCTTTTCCTTTTTTTTTTTACCACCTATGTTGTCCCTTTCTTCCCTTTTCCCCTGTTTTTTCCCTTCTTTGCCTGCTTCTTTCCTTACACTGCTCTTTCCTTCCCCTTTCTTTTTCTCTTCACTTTCCCCCCTTTCTTTGCCCCCTTCATTGCCCCTTTTTTCCCTTGGCCCCTTCATTATCCCCTTTTTCTTTCCCCTTCTTTCCCTTTTTCTCTGTCCCTAATCCCCATGAAATCCCCAAATCCTGCTGGAGCCCCAAGCCCACCTCCATCTCCCACAAACACAGGGTTGAGGCCAGGAGGTGCCACTTTTTGGGGATGCCATTTGGGATCCCCGGAAAGCTGCGGCTGCTGCCGGGGGCTGCACGCCCCTAAAGGAGTCCCCCTCTCAGGCTTCACGGTGTGAGAGTGCTTGGACTGTGTTAATGCACCGGAATCCGCAGGATACGCTGTCCTGGAACCTTCTCCTGGCAACTCCGGGAGTGTTTCCGATTAAATAAACCGAACAAGCATGGCCCCGCCCTGGAAATTGGGATTTGGTTTCTGGGAATCGCAGCCCAGGGCATCGGTGCCCTCTAGTTCCCCCAGCCGAGAGTGTATTTCTTCCTTTAATGACGGATTTCTCCCGTGGTTTCGCCCCCAGCCTGAGCAGCAGCAGGGAGGGGACGCTGCCTCAACCTGTGGGATGGGAGAGGAGGGAAAAATTCCCGTTGTTTTCCACCCCTGAGCTGCAGAGGGAAGAACCAGCCCGCAGATCGGTGCACCGAGTTGTGGCCGGGCTGAGCAGGGGGCACAGAGCCGTGGCCCCCGGGCTCTCTGCATCCAGCCAGGAGCATCCTGGGGATCCCGGGCACCCAGCAGGGAGGATCCCGGGCACCCAGCCCCGTGGGACGTGTAGCGAGTGGGAGGCGGGGGGTCGCAGCTCCATGGCATCCCCTCACCCAGCGCGGGGATGCTCCCGGGGACCCCCGCATTCATCATCCCGGGATGATCCCGGGGATCCCGCCCCTGANGCAGGATGCCGCGGCTCCCGGTGAAGAAGCTCCGGAAGCAGCTGAAGCTGCTGCTGCTGCTGGCGCTGCTCACCTCGGCCGCCTGGTTCACCTACCTGCACATCAGCCTGGTGCGCCAGGGCCGCGCCCTGCGCCTCCCCTTCGCCTACGGCAAAGGTAATGGGGGGGGGGGGGGCCCCCGGCAGCCCCCGGAGCGGCGCCTCGGGGGGCTTTGGGGGTCCCCAAAGGGTGGTGGGTCTCCCCCGCCACTCCGGAGCACCTGGGGTTTGGGGGTCCCCAGGGAGTGCCGGGGCTCCCCCCCGCACTGTGCTCTCAGAGCACCTGGGGTTTGGGGGTCCCCCAGGGGTTTGAGGGTCCCCCTGCCACGCTGGGGACCCGGAGCACCCCCCCTTTCCAGCGCTGGATTGCTGTCCCGCATCACCCGCGTGGGTTTGGGGAGAGCGGGACCCCTCCGTGGGCTCCGCGCCCCGGCGTTGGGCCTTCGGGAGGAGGGGACAGCCAGGAGGGTCCCCAAACCGGCCGGGACATTCATTGTCCCCCCTCGAGCCGCTCCGTCCTCATTTTTCCACCCGCTGCCTTGGCTGAGATGACAAAGAGGCCATTTATAGGCGCTCGCCCTGCTGGAAGGGACAATCTCTTCTTTCCCATCTCTTCCCAACGTTCCCATCCTTTCCCAACCCTCCCCATCCCATCCCAACACTTTCTCAGCCTGTACTTCTCCACTGTAAAAAAAAAAACAACAACCAAAATTCCTTTTTTCTCCCTCCCTCGGGGAGCGGCCGGGATGGATTCCGGGATGCTCCGGAGGGACAGGTGCCCCGAGGCTCGGTTCGTGTCCAGTCGCTCCCGGTTTTCCCGGGGCAGAGCTCCCGGGGAAGCACAAAGCCACTCGCAATATTTGCCGGGTGAAACTCGAGCCGTGGCGTTCTTGCTGGGACCGACCTCGCCCGGCGCGTTTTGTCCTAAAAAATGAGAAGTGGACGGGATTTAGAGCCTGTGGAGGGAAGGAAAGGCTTTCCCGAGGGGATCGGAGCGGTCCCGGAGGCTGGAAAAGCCTCCCGGCTGGAAAACCCAAAGTTTCCGAGCGGAGCAGCAGCATGAGCCTGCAGATTTTTGGGCCTCACGGTAAAATCGGGATAATGGGAATGAGCGAGGCAGGAAATGAGGCTGTGAGCGAAGGGGGGGCACCGGGGGCTGCCGGTTCCCTGCGGGATCCTCCGTGCCGGGAAAGCCGCAGGGGCTGCCCGCTGTTCCCGGGGGGTTTCCCTGCCTTCCCACCATCATCCCCAGGCGCTTCCCGCTGGCCTCTGGCCGGACCCTGCCTGGGGCAGGGGGAAAATGGCTTGGGATTGCTGTCTTCACCCCTGGGAACACCACGGATCGGGGTCCCCGAGGTGTTGGGGGGTGAGCTGTGGTTTTGCTGGTGGCAGGATGCACAGGGATGTTCCCAGGTGCTGAGCCTGGCAGGTGCCCATCCCTGCTCTCCCTGCGTGCCCTGCATCCCGGCTGGCTCCTCGGGATGCTCCAGGGGGAAGCCAGAGGTTTTGCTGTGGAAGGGAGGGGGTGCAATGGCTGCAAACTGGGAATGGGGGGAGCTGGAGAACGGGGTCTCTGGGAGGTGGGGAGAGAGATGGGAAAGTACTTTGGGTGGGGAAGTGTTGTCCCTTGAACATAGGAATGCGGGCACCTTGCCTGGCTGAGGTGTGGAGAGGTGGGGGGTTCTCCAGGGAAAGCTGGATCCAGCTGGGATGATCCTTGCACTGGGATTTTCCTAAAACCCCGGTGAAGGTGTGGGAAAGGCAGAGTTTGGGTCCCTCTCAGCCTTTTTTGGTGTGAGGTGGTGGAAAGGGGTTGGATGGAGGTCAGGGAAGGGTTTGGCCGTGCACAGATGGGCCCTCATCCTGCTGCTGCCAGAATGGGAGAGGCAGGGAGTGTTTTAGGTGGAAAAACATGGAATGGAGTGAAAAAAACCAAAAAATCCCAAATAGGTCATAGGAAATAAACCATATTAAGGAAAAAAACTTGTTGCAAGGGCCTGGGGGAAGAGCATTCCCCCAAGGGTCTGTGCACCAAAAGGAGCTTGGAGATGACTTTTGGATTTGGCCACCATGAGCCAGGACCTGTCTGTCTGTGCCGGGGTGCTGCCCGGTTAATTAACAAGGAAAAGGGTTAATTACTCATTAAACAGGATGTCAGGTGCAGGGCATGAGGACTTTAGGTGGTTTTGGAGGGTGCAAAGTGCGGAAGACTCAGCCAGGTGGGGTTGGGAGCACAGTGGGATTATCCCAGCGCTCCCCGTGTCCCAGCATTGGTGACACCTGGAGCATCCAGGGGCTGGGCTGGGAGCTGTGCTGGTCCCTGATAAAACACCCCCTCCTTTTCCTCATCTTCTCCAAGTAGATAATTACCCTTCTCTGCCTAATTGAGCACACGGATTCCTCACTGGAAATAATGAGGCCATTATGGTGCTCTCCCGGCTGGAAACCGCACGAGGCAGCGGGGTGGAAACGGGGATGTGCCAGGTGGGGAGGGAGAGGATGAAAAAGGGAAAAAGAACGGGGAAAAAATGATAATAAAGCCCTAAAGGGGCTGGCAGTGGGGGTGTGGGGCTTGGGGTTTGCTGGGGTTTAGCATGGAGTGAGGTTTTGGGGGTTGGGGGAGCATGGGAGGGGTGCTCAAGGGGAATAATGCCAGTTCAGGGATGAAGTGGGGCTGTCTCTGCCTGCTGGACACAGCATGGCCTGGGTCACCCCTCTGCCATGCTCCAGAGGGCTCCCAAACTCCCTGATCCCAAGGCAGCAGTGGGATGGGTGCTCTGTGTCCTGTCCTTGGCTCTTCTCCCACCAGGGACCCGTCTTTGGGGGGAGCAGGAGGGAGAAGGTTTGGGATAATGTGTCCCTCTGGGATCCATCTCTGCAGATCCTTTGATTTTAATTGGGAGCCTGGAATGCTGCAGCCTGCTGTGGGGCTCATCCTTTTTGTCAGGGATGCCAGGAGCAGGTAGGGAAGGGGATGAGAAGAGCCCTTTGAAGATGAAGTGGGATTTGGGACTGGGCTGGGAGCTGCTCTTTCTTCTGCTGGCATCACCCCACTCTCCTATCCCTGCTGGAAAAGGCTGGTTTGGGTGTCACTGGGGTCCTTTTTCCATATGGGAATCCTTTCCCACACTGCCTCAGGCTCCATGCCCTGCTCCTCTGGGGTGCCCAATGGGAAAAAATTGGCAACTGCCTGTTTTGGGTTTTTCAAAGGCAAAAATGTGGCTCTTCAGAGGCACGAGTGGCTTTGAGCCACCCCAGGGTGGCACCTGCCCCCAGCCTGGCTGTGACCCGGCCCCCTTGGCACCTGGAGGGTCCCCAAAACTGTCCCTTGAAGCCAGGGGAGGTGAGGGAAGGATTTTCCCAAGCACCAGGAACTCTTTGCGTTGGTGTTTGGGATCTTTATCCTTCCCAGCACTGCCCTGGGTCTCCCCTCCATCCCTTCCCAGTGCCTGCAGCTGGGGCTCTCCAGAGCTGCTCCTTGGGAAGGGCTGAGCAGCCCCCTGGGGTATGGTGGCCTGGGTGGCCTTGGCACTGGCAGGACACAGGGATTTTGGCAGGATGAAGAGCCAGGTGGCAGCCAGCTGCTGGGAAGCTGGAACTGGGATGGTGACCCCAGAAGCAATGTGGAGCTCAGAGGCTGGAATGTTTCTGGGGTGAAATGCACCCTAAAATTCCCAGCATTTCAAAGTTACCTTCTCCAGAGGCTGCATCCCAGGAAGCCAAATCTTTGTGCTGAGTGTGGGTCTCGTGGGAGTTGCTCCAGCTCTCTTTGGGGCTGGAACAGGTAGGGCTGAGGGGCATTGGATGCACAGTCAGGGAGTCTGGGAGCTGTCCAATCCTGGGAGGGATTTGGGATGCTGATTATGAGCATGGAAGTGTCGGAGCCGCCTCTCCTGGTGGGTGTTTGTCAGCTGGAGTGGTCTCATGGCAGCTCCATCGGCAGCCAGAGCGATTCCGCATCGATTTCCATGGCTCCAGCTGAGAGGGCTGCCACGGAGTGGGAAAGCAGCAGCAAAGGAATGGGGGAGGCAGCAAAAATCCCCCTCGCTGCTGCAGTTCCCTCAGCAAGGCAGTGACAGGTGCCAGCAGGCAGCAGTGCCCGAGGGAGGCAGGGCAGGGCTGTCCAGGGACTGGTCCCGTGTCCCCATGGTGGTCACAAACCCCATTTCCCTCGGCCCCATTGGTGCCACCGGCTGTCACCCAGCCCCTGCCACCACCCTCTGTCCGGGGGTTGTGTCCAGGATTTCTGTTCCGTGTTTCTGTGGCGCTGACTGGGGGATTTGTGGTATTGATTCCTTTCTGGCTAATTATAATTACTTAGCACCTCGTTAGGAGGCTCCTGCTGGGATGCCTCTGCTCCGAGGAGGAAATTTTGGGAATGGAACCTCTGGGTTTAAGGAGCCACCACCTCTGCTGCAGCTGTGTCTGGGTTTAAATGTCACCTCCCCCTCCCTCCACGTCGCAGGGCTTGGAAAAGGGCCAGGAGAAACCCCGGCCTGGAAGAAAGGGGCTGTGTTTGGAGCTGGGGAGGAGGAGGCAGGAGGTGGGATGTGAAAGGCTCTCTGTGCTTCCCAGCGGAGTTACAGGGCCAGGATAACGGGATGCGCTTCTCCCATGGGAGGCATCGCTCCGTACCCTGCCTGAGTCCCTCGTATCCGTGGCCTCCTCCCCAGGATGAGGATCCTGGCTCCCTGTCTGGAGGCTGCTGTGACTCAGAGCTGCTTTGTGCCATGGTTTGTGCTTCCTGCCCCCTCCTCGCTGCTCCCAAAGCATCAGCGTCGCTCCAGGGAAGAGCTTTTAGTGCTTCCATCCCTTCCCTGAGCATCTCCATCCCACAGGCAGTGGTCCCTGCTTGTCCTCAGACCTTCCCCTATCCCTGTCCTGCCCTCTCTGGCCCTTGAGGGAGGCTGGCCGAGGGAATGGACAGCAGTGCTGCTGTGCATCCTGGTGGGATGCTGGGAGGAGCTGGAATCCTTCTTCCTCCTCTTCTTCTCCTGCCTCTGAGCTGCTCCTCCTGCAGGGCTGTTTTTGGGATGAAAGGAGCTCGGGATTTTTGGGAGCAGTGGTGTTCATTGGCACAAGGCACTGCCCATCCCCACCCCTTATCCCCATGGCACCGGTTCCCAGGTCCCCACAACCTGGCCAGAAGCCACTTTCCAATATTTAAATTGCCAGGGAATTGCGTGGAAGCCCAGAAGCCTTTTCTGGAGGGCTGCTGGTGCTTTTGCTCCTCCCTGGATGTGGGAGCCCCTCGGAAGGGATGGGGAGCAAGCAGGGGGCTCATGGCTTTGGGACCTGAGAGCTCCAAGGATGAGCCTGCCCAGCTTGGATCAACTCCTGGCTTTTACTTGCTTTAAATCAAATAATCTCCCACCAGTTCACAGTCCTGACATGGAGGAGAGTGAAGCGGGATGGCCACATCCAGCCATCCCTGTGGATGCAGCCAGGGACGCTGCTGGCTCAGGTTGCCATCCAGGGCATCTTGTCCGTGGCAAATCCCACAGGATCCCACGGGAGGCAGGTTTATCTCCTCCAAGGCAGGGAGAGACTCCCTGAGCGGGTACCACGGAGCCACTCCCAGCTCTGGGCAGGTCCCCTGGGAGCGCTGAGCTCCTCGTGGCCGTGGTGGATGCTCAGATCAGTGCGTTGGGAATGCCGCTGGGAATGCGGGAATGCCGCTGCCCGTGTGTGCCACGCTGGCTCCGCTCCCGCGGCTCCCATCACCCTCCTGCCCGGGGAAGAGGGATGGCTGCGGGAATGAGGCTGGGCGAGGGGAGGGAGCAGCCTGGGGAGCTGCCAGGAGCGAGCTGGGGCTGCCAGGGACTGAAGAATGGCCGAGAGCAGAAGAAGGGGCTTTAGAGCTTAATTTCCTGTCCCTGCCGTGGGGATGGGATTTGTGCTGCCGTCTCCAAGGAGACGCCGGCTGCGCGGCCGCTGGAATACTGATGGTGTGGGAGGCGTGTGCCGGGGGGCTCCGGGCACCCCCAGCCCCTCCCTGGCTCTGGCAGTCACTGAGGCTGTTCCATTTGGGGGAGTGGGAGCCCCCAGGACTTGCTGGGGTGGGAAGGAGGGTGTGGAGGGACGGGGACATCTTTCCATACCCTTGGGAGTGGGTCCATGACCCCTTTCCTGCAATTCCCGTGGTGGGGGAGGTCATTGCTTAGTGCACCTTCATTGCCTCGTGGGGGTGGCTGGTTTTTGGGGAGCCACAGGTGTTTGTGGAGGTGGTTCTTGGACACCCACCTCTCCAAGCATTGCCTTGAGCTTCCCTTGGCTCTGGATTGGACTGTGGATCCCCCTGGGTTTTGGGGTGGCAGAAAAAGAGGATGTCCCCCCCCTCCCCACAAAGTAACATTTTCCAAGTCTGCACCGCTGTTCTGGGGGAAGTGAGGATAGTTTAAAATTCCCTGCCCAAGGAAAAGGAGCTGCAGAAGGGAGTCAGAAGTTGGGGGTAATGAGCTCAGCACAGTAATGAAGCTGATGGGTCTGGGAACAAGGTTTTGATGTGTGATTTTGAAGAGGGACATGGTTTGAGAGGATGATATTTGGGGGAGTTTGGGGCTGGTGGGCTCTTGGCAGAGCTTCGGGGTGCTTCAGGAGAGCTGGGATTTGGAGGGGCAGGAAGCAGGGATGCATCCTGAGGATGGAAGGGGAGCAAGATCCCAACAGCTTATCCCAGTATCTCTTATGTAGAGGGCTGGGAGCTGCTGGGGGGGTGTAATTAACCCTGCTGCTGGTGAGCTGCTGCAAAGCTGCTTAGTGCTCATGGAATGAGGGGAATTGCAGCCAGGGCCCTCCCGTGTCACCCCCCCTTTCCGTGTCCCTGTCCCCCAATGCCAGCATCTCCCCTTCCCGGTGCCGGGGAGAGCGGTGTCCCCAGAAGAGGTGCTGGGGTGGGGGGGCTGTGGTGTGACCCCCCTGTGCTCCCCTGGCAGATGGAGAGAGGCCGGGGGAGGTGACGGATCCCGCCAGGCGGGCGGCGGCCCCGGCGCGGCGCAGGAAAGCCGAGGATTCCAGCGAGAGCCGCGAGGAAGATCCGATGGTAACGGGGCGGGAAGGGGCCTGGGGAGGTCACTGAGAGCAGAGTGCTCCAAGTCTTGTCCACCTGAGGGGATCCAAGGGTTTGGGGGTGCATCAGAACCTCTGGTTCTGCCCAGCAGCCCTCACAGTGGATAAACCCTCTTAATATCCCATTGGAACTGGGTGGGATATCCCCCCCAGTATCCCACACTGCTCCATGTGCCCTGTCACAGCTTCCCAGCTTCATCTGCTCTGCAGTTCATGCTTTTCTGGGCAAAGCCACCTGCTCTTGTGTGTTCTGCTCTGTCCTGGACTGGAGAGCCACTATGCCCCAGGTGGAGCCTCCGAGCAGGAGGCACTTGGAATTGTAGGCACGGGACACCCTGCTGTGCCCTGTCCAGCAGGTCACCAAGCCCCTGCTGAAGGCCCTGATGTCCCCTGTCCAGCAGGTCACCAAGCCCCTGCTGAAGTCCCTGCTGTCCCTGTCCAACCTGTTGTCACCAAGAGGCCTCCTCATAGCAGGGCAGCCAGGTGGGATGGAGGAAGGGGGAAGCCACAGGGTGTTCCCTGCCCTATCCCAGCAGTGGGTTACTCCTCAGAAGTAAGGGACAGATGGACAAAGGAGGAACCTCAGGTCCTCAGAGAAGGCACAGGCTGGTGCTGGGTAAGGACAGGACAGCAGGAATTGCATCCTGGGTTTTCTTTGGAGGAGAGAGAATCCTTCCAGTGAGCCTGGCACAAAACCCTCCCTGTGAGGTCTTCCAAGGGCACTGCTCCCTCCTCCAGGGCTCTAATGAGTTTGTTTAAGCAGTTTGCTAATTATTTCCCTGGCACTGTGCATCCAAATGGGCTGTGCTGTGGTGACAGTGCTGTGCCTGCCCGGGAGGGTGGAGGAGGAGGGGGAGGATGCTCTGAGGAAGAGGGGAATGCTCTGAAGGGGCCCCAGAAGTACCTGGCTCTTCCTTGTCACCCATCATCGAGCTGGAGGCAGGTAAATGCTCACTTAATCTCTAAATTGCAAGATACAATCAATGGAATTAACCTAATCCCCTTTAAAGGAAGAGGGGGAGTGGAGAGGCATCCTGCTGCCTCTGCTCAGCATGTAGAGATCACCTCTGTGCTTTTAGAGAGAGGGCCCAAAATTCCAGCAGCCCCCAAGACTGGCCAAACATTTTGGATGAACAGAAAACTCACTGTTTTGGAGCAGTTTTGGCAGAGGAAGGGAAACAAGTTTAGCTGGAACATTTTGAAACTGCTGCCTGGGACACATTGCCAATATTTTTGTGCCTCCTCTTGCTTTCCTTTGCCGTGAGCCGTGAAATCTTTTGCCTTGGTTAGGCAAGGCTCAAAATAAGGTGTTTAGATCGTGGAATCCTGGAATGGTTTGGGTTGGAAGGGATCCTAAAGCCCATCCAGTTCCAATCCCTGCCATGGGCAAGGACACCTTTCGCTAGCCCAGGTTGCTCCGAGCCCTGTCCAACCTGGCCTTGAGCGTTTCCAGGGATGGGACAGCCACAGCTTCTCTGAGCAGCCTGTGCCACGGATGCAAGGAGACATCCCACAAGCACAGGATGTGCTGGCCCTGGTCACCCATGCCATCTCTCCCTCTGTGCCTCCACAGAGCGACGGGCAGGACGTGGATGGCTGGTTTTCCAGAGGCCAGCGTTCCAACCCAGCCAGCACCCACCCCAAACTCAACCTGACCAAGCAGGCCTTGCCCTGGAACGAGCAGGTGGGTGTGGGCACCAGCCTGGGAGGGGATGGAGGAGGAGGAGGAGGAGCCCCACTCAGCTCCCTCTCTTCTCCCACAGTACAAAGGGAAGGCAAACCTGCACGTCTTCGAGGACTGGTGTGGCGGGGCCGTGAGGCACCTGAGGAAGAACCTCCACTTCCCTCTCTTCCCCCACGTGAGTCCTGGGACAAGTGCTCAGGGGTTGGTGGGAAGGTCCACACATCCCTCCCTGGGTCCACACTGCTCCTCCTCAGGACCTTGGCTTGCAGGCTTTGGCTTGGGGAGGGGATTCCCAGCTGGAGGAGAGGTGGGTGGTGGTGGGGCCCCCTCTGTGGGTGTGGGAGGCCGGGATACCATGGAGGAGGTGATCCATGCCCGTCTCCTCGGCAGACCCGCACCACGGTGAAGAAGCTGGCTGTGTCCCCCAAGTGGAAGAACTATGGGCTGAGGATTTTTGGCTACATCCATCCCTTCAAGGATGGTGAGTGACGGAGCTTGGCCTTTTCCCCCACGCAGCAATGTGGAGATGCTGTGTCCTTGCCCTTCCTGGCCACAGGAGGACAGAAAGGCTCTTGGAGATGGTCCCCAAATCCTGGCTCCTGGGCAGGAGGGTCCTTCTGGAGCAAAGCCCCTTTTTCCTGTGGCTTTGAAGGGAGGCAAAGCCCTGATCCCATCCAGACAGAGCCATGACATGAGGTCTGGGGGGGCCCCATCTCTGTTCCCCATCTCACCACGAGGCAGCGGGACCAAGCCCATGCCACCAGGGTCCCTGTGTCCCTCATGGTGACCCTCTCCATGGCTCTCTGCAGGGGATTTCCAGTTTTCTGTGGCATCAGATGACAACTCAGAGTTCTGGCTCAGCTCCGATGACAGTCCCTCCAATTCCCGACTGGCCGCATTTGTGGGCAAGGTATGGCACCACCTCTGCCTTGCCCTGCTCCAGGGGGAGGGATCCATGTGTGCCTGTGCTGGGGGCAGCTCTCCTGCCTCTCTGCTCTTTTGGGAATGCCAGGCTGTTTCAGCCTGCTCCCATCCCTGGCCAGGCCTGGCTTGGCTTCCAAAGGAGCCCCTTGGTCCCTTCTTGGTTGGAGCTGCCAAAGACCAGGAGATTTAATATTTATTAATTGGGGTTAACTCCTGTAATGGGAAGCTGGTGGGCTTTGGTATGGTGTCCTGCTGCTCTCATGCTCCTCCTTCCTTCCTTCCTTCCCAGCTGGGCACCGAGTGGACGGCGCCGGGAGAGTTCACCAAGTTCAGCTCGCAGGTCTCCAAGCCCCTGCGGTGAGTGTGTCCGTGGGGATCATCCCCTGGGGATGGAGTCTGGCACGTGCAGCTGCTGCCTCTGACCTCCCTGGTCCTTTCCCAAAAGGCACGTGGGGCTGGGCTGGACCCCAGATCCATGGTTTGAAGGGGCAGGTGACGAGGTGGGGATGGGGATGTCACAATGTTCCCCCAATCCCACAAAAGCCCTCAGCAGTGGGGTGGGGGAGCAGACACCCTCCTCAGCTCCCTGTCTCCTTGCCTCAGGAAGGTTTTACCCACCTGTGGGCAGGAAGGGAGGCTTTCCCAGGCTGGCCCTGGGCTCTGACAGCTGTGTCCCCTCCCTGCAGCCTCATGTCCTCCCGGCGTTACTACTTCGAGCTGCTGCACAAGCAGGACGACCGGGGCTCGGACCACGTGGAAGTTGGGGTGAGTAAATGCCCACCCTCCCATGCCAGGCTCCTTCCAGGACCAGAGAGCCAGTGCCAGGGCTTTTCCCATGTGTGTCCCCAAGTCCTTTATCCTTGAGCAAAGCCAGGTTTCCCTCTCTCACAGCTGCCAGTGGGGACAAGTCAGTGTCACTGTTTCCCTGGTCATTCCGGCACTGGGATGCATGGAGTGTTGTTCTCCTTTCCTGCTAGTGGTCTTTGGGCAGCTGAAGACCCTGCCATGGACTCCCTTGGGCAAGAAGAGCCCAGACAGGCAGGTCCCACCTTGCTGGCTGCATCCCAGCAGTGGGAGAGAGGTGGCCGAGGCGATGGAGCCATTCCCTGTTTTCTTTTTCCCCCTTGGAATTACCATGGGTTTCAAATCTGAACTTGCCTGCCTTGGCAGCACAGCCCTGGCAAAGCCTGGAGCGTGTGTCAGGGGCTCAGGCTGGTTAAGGGGAAGATGTTGGCTCGTTAGCAAAGGTTTCCTTTCTCCCAAGAACTCATTAATCACTGGAATCAAACTGGTGCCAGCAAAGCATCAGGGAGGCCAGCTACACCCCTTCCTCGCTGGCTGCCTCCCTCCCTCCTCCCCATCCCCTCTATCCTGATAAGATCTGCGTTTCTTTGGGCAAAAACAAATAGTGGGGAAAACAAATAGATGGGGGAGATGTTTCTGAGATGGGATGTTTTTGCTGGAGGGAGGGAGTGAAGCCTTTCAGCCGTGCAGAAAAACCTCTCAGCTGTGCGGAGAGAGACAACAGCAGCATCCACAACAAAAGCAGGACCCTGATGTGTCTCACCCCTGGGGGCATTCAAGGGCTTGTCCCGACAAGGGCTCCAGACTGGCTTTTGAAATGCTGCAGTTAAATCAGGGCAGGCAGCTCTGGAGACCCTCTTAAATCAAGGCAAACTCTTCTTTATAAAGCACTGGAGTGAGGAAAGGAGCCCTTTGGTCACAGGACTCGTGACAGTCCCAGAGGGAACCAGCATGAGCCTGTATCCTACCCACAGGAGCCTTTCCCTCTCGAACCCTGCAGGGGTCCCTGCTAATCCCAAACCCTGCAGGAAATGGGGCAGGATCAACCCTCTCTCTTGCTCTTCTTCTGCAGGGAAGTTTCTGGGAGCTGTGCACAGGGAGGATCCATCCTGGGGTGCTGGGGCTGGGCAGCTGCATCCTGACCCCTGCCACCCTGGTGCTCATTCCCCATCTCCTTTTATTTTTTCCCAGTGGCGAGTTTTCCTCCCCAGCCTGAAGTTTGAGGTGATTGACTCCTCCTACATCTCCCTGTACACAGGTAAGGGCCAGGTGCCTCCTGCAGCCACAGCCAGCAGGCTCTCCAGGGGCTGCATGTGCTGGGAGAGATGGGAAGGAAAGCAGAACCTGGGAAACTGGGACCTGGGGGGACATCTCAGCCTCTGAATCTCCCCCCTGGATTTCTGTCTGGTGTAAGGAGGGACTGCAGTGGGTAGGATTGATGCTGGGAGCAAGATGAGATGCTTCTAAAAATGGGATGTGGAGTCAACACAGCGTGGAAGCTCTGCTGGTGCTCCAGCCTCGTCCTGCCTGCCAAGACCCCTCTGGCTCCGGGGCCTGGCCCTGAGTTACGAGGAGCTGTCGTGGAAGCGGGGATGGATGGCAGAAGGTTTAATTAAATCTATAGATCTTCTGCTTCCTGCCCCTGCCCTGGCAGCAGGAAAGGCCGTGATGGATGGGTCCTGGCCTGGCGCTCCGCACGGAGCGGGAGCGGCCATCGCTCCTGCTCTGGGAGGTGTCGATAAGGAGGAGGGGACAGGCAGGATCCCTGGGGAGAAGAGGGATGAGGGGTGCCAGTGGTGCTGATGCAGGTGCCCATGAGATGGATGATGTGCACATAAATCCCTGTCCCTCAGCACCAGCTCTTCCTGCTTCTCCTTCCTGCTTCCCGGCTCCCTCAGACCCAGCAGCACCCTGGGGAGCCCCTCCCTGCTGGGGGCTGCCAGCAGCAGGCAGAGCCCTTTCCCCCCTTTCCCCTTTTCCCTTTCTTTCCATCCTTCCTCCCTCCTTCTGGACTTTTCCAGGGGCTTCAGCCCAACCCCAGCCAGCTGCAGGGACACATTTGGGAACCCTTTCCCTGCCACAAGAAGTAGAATTTGGGGCTTGGGAAGGTGGATCCTGCTTCCCTTTGGCTCTGCACCCATGGGAGGCAGCTTGGAGCATGGCCGAGGTGACAGGAGCAGGGTGACCTCCTGTGGGAGCCTGGGGGCTGCTTGGTGGCCAAGGGTGACATGCCACCCTCATCCCTGGGTAGGAGGGTGTTGCAGGTACCTGCAGGAAGGGCATCCAAGGTTTAAGCCCTGTGTGTCCTTGGGAGTTACAGCCCAGAGCATTCCCTCCTTTTTGAGGCCGTGGTAATCGGAGCAGGATGCCTGGCCGGGATCAGCCATGCCCTCGTCCTGTCCTCATTAGTGGATGCAATAATCATTAGGCTAATTAGTCACAGGGTCTCTGAGATGGCTGGGAGGGCAACATTGCCTTCCCTGGGAACAGGAGGGGTTGGGAAAGGCTCCCTTGGAGGATGCTCCCGGTGTGCCTGGGGGGCTCAGCCTGGCCCTGGCCCGCAGATGAGTCGTCCCTGAAGATGAACCACGTGGAGCACATCCCGCAGACCTTGGCCAGCCACAGCGGGAGCCACCTCTGGGAGGCCCAGCAGGACGAGCACGGGGCCGACATGCTCAAGGCCGACCCCAGGGACACGTTCTTCCTCAGTAAGTGCCTGAGGATGCATCCGTGCTGATCCCCGGCGGGGTTTGGGGCAGGAAAAAGGCTGCTGTGGGCACCTGGGTCATCCCTGCCGGCCTCTGCCCGTCTCTTGAGTGGGGGCATCTCTGCTGGGGTCTGTGGGAACACGTTGGGATGCTTTGGGCTTCTCCACAGCCCCTGCCATCGAGGCGTCCCGCGTGGAGAACGTGCTGGTGCCCTGTGCCTACAGCCCCACCTACGTGGTGAAGGATTTCCCCATCGCCCGCTACCAGGGCCTGCAGTTCGTAAGTGTCTCCCTGGGGACAGGGCCACGCTGCCACGGGGACGTGGCAGAGCCCAGGGCAGGGATGTTCCCTGGGTGAAATCCAGCAGGAAACATCCCTTGCTGGAGGGTCAGGCTGAGCTTGCACGGCTCAGCCTGAGAGGGTTGAGGTTAAATCCCTGTGTTTGAGGTGTTGGGGGTCACTTTGGTGTTGGTGGTGGCCTCGGGTCCCCAACTCCTTGGGGTGACACGGCACCATCTACCCCCCAGGTCTACCTCTCGTTCGTGTATCCCAACGACTTCACACGCCTCACTCACATGGAGACGGAGAACAAGTGCTTCTACAGGGAGTCCCCCCTCTACCTGGAAAAGTAGGTACTGGGGGCTGGGATTTTGGGGTGCTATGCAGAGGGGGCTGATGTCAGCAGTGCTGAGATGATGCATCCTCAGCCACGTGTCCCTGTCCCCCATGGAAGGGCCACCCCAGGCTGGCTCTTTCCCCATCTCCCAGGCATGCAGCAGCTTGAGTGCTGGCAGTGCTCCTGGATTTGGGAACCTCCCCACACACATCCCCTCGCACCTCCCTTCTCCCAGGCCCTCACCCTCCCTCTCCATCCCCAGGTTTGGCTTCTACAAGTACATGAAGATGGATGAGGAGGAGGAGGATCCGCGGCAGCGAGCGTTTCTCTTCCTTGGCCCTGACAGTGAGTCACCGGCATCGCTGGGCACGGGGCCGAGCTCCTGGCATCCTCGCTGCTGGCAGCTCATCCCCTCCGAGCTGTGGCTCATTGGAGTGACTCCAGCAGTGCCAGAGGCTGCAGGAGGGCTGGGCTGTGCAGAGCAGCATCCCTCAGAGCACCGCTCCAAGCGTCCTGCTTGGCAATGACAACAGGGCGGTGTGGGCTGTGGGAAGCAGGACACTGGACTGGGATTTGCTCTCCCTCCAGCATCTCTTGGGTTGGCCTCAGCAGTGGGCAGCAGGAACCAGACCCATCCCCAGTGGAGTCTGGGGATGTCCATGGAGCCTGGGGGTGCTCCTGGGGAACCAGAAGCTGTTCAGAGCCTGCCTTGGTCAATTTGCAGTTTGGCACTGGCAGGTTGGGTTTGCTCCTGGATGAATTGGGATTGGTGCCAAGATCTGAGGTGGGGATAAGTGGCAGCAACTGGAACTGCCACACAGGCTGTCCCCTGGTGCCCCAGCTCTGCTCCCTCACCTCAGCCACTCACAGGTTCCTCGCCTGCTGGGATCAGGCTCTGCCTCCTTTTCTTGGCCTCAGGGTATTTATCTCTGCCTTCGCTCTAGATTTCCTGGACGATGAGGAGGAGGAAGAGGAAGGAGTGGACAGCCCTGAGCCCACAGACTCCCCTCCTGAGGCCAAGGAGCAGAGCTTTGGGACGGCACCCAGAGCCCAAGGGAAGGATCCCGCTCCGGTCACCGGGGCTTACGGAGATGACCTGGACTATTACAGCTTCCGCCGGCAGCGGGGCCGGGCGCAGGCCGGGGCGGGCACCCCCGGGCAGCTGGGGACGTGGGGCACACCCAGCCCTCCAGCTGCTCTCCAGGGGGATCCCGTGCCAGAGCGGGGCCCGGGCCGGGCGCTCCGTTGGCTGCCCCAGGACGAGGGCGAGGAGGATGAGCTGGGGCTGCCGGCGTCTCCAAAGCACCTGGGCCTCCAGCCCCACCTCTCCGTGCCCATTTTTGGTGGCAAAGCCAAAACGCCAGGTCCCAGCAGGCCAGCAGCTCCCAGCGAGGACAAGAAGCCCCGGAAAACCCAGGAGAAGGTCTACGTGACCCGGCTGCAGCCCGGGAAGCGCAAAGCCCCAGCCCACGAGCCGGCCTTCCCTGGCATTTTCCTCTATCCAAAGCCTGTGAAGAGAGTCCACCTCCGCTCCAGGACCCCGCAGAAGCATCCCATCGCCCCCAGCAAGCTCCGGGCCATCCCTGGCCGCCGGAGCCCCTGGCTCCTGAGCAACATCTCCAGGGAGAGGGACCCTGCCAGGCGGAAGAGCGGCAGGAGGTGGGACCGGCCACCCAAGCAGCGGGTGCTGCCCGGCCTCCTCGCCCTGGGGACCGAGGGGCTCTTCAGCCACGAGGACACGACCCCTGCTCCGGGCAGGACAGCAGCCACTGCCGACTACAACTCATCCGAGGCCACCCGCTCCGAGGGGACGAGGGTGACATCCTTTCTGAAGGTGTCAGAAACCACGGCGTCGCAGCAGGAGGAGGGGAAGGGCCAGGAGGAGGAGGAGGATGAGGAGGAAGAGGTGTCAGACTATTCCTACGAGGCGGGGGACCTGCAGCAGGGCTGGCTGGAGGACTCCATCAACTGGCAGCGCACGTTCAGTGTCAGCTCCGTGGACTTCGAGCTGCTGCGCTCCGACTGGAACGACCTGCGCTGCAACGTGTCGGGAAACCTGCAGCTGGCCGAGAGCGAGGTGGTGGACGTGGTGGCCCAGTACATGGAGAAGCTCAACGAGAAGAACGGGGGGTATGGAGGGAGCAGGATGCCAGCAGGAATTTGGGGGGTGGGTGCTGGATCGCGGGAAGCAGAGCTCGGGATGACTGGCGATTTCAAGGCTTCTCTTTTCCCATCAGGATCTACACCCTCCTGAGGATCATCAACGTGGAGAAGCGGCGGGACACGGCGCGGGGGAACCGGTACCTGCTGGAGCTGGAGCTGGCGGAGCGGGGCCAGCGCACGGTGCGGCTCTCCGAGTACGTCTACGTCCTCCTGCACCAGGGCAAGCAGGACGACAGCGCCGAGGCCAACCCCGATGGGCTGGCCCTGGGAGCCACCGAGCCCCAGCCCAGTGCCTGGAGCATCCTCTATGGAAGATCTGTCCTATGCCGGCCGCTGCGGCTCAGCTGGAGGCAGGACGTCATGGTGCACTTCGTGGTGCCGGGTAGGTGACAGCAGGACACGGCTCTCCGGGGTCTGTGCTGCTCCCTCGGCAGCCTCCAGCGGGATGAGGGTGTCAGCTCTCCTCAGAAGGGGTTGCTTTGGCTGGGGGGAGGTGCTGAGGGTCCCCCCTGTGAGCCTGAGGGATGTGTCTCTGGCAGTGAAGAACCAGGCCCGCTGGGTGCAGCAGTTCATCTCGGACATGGCCGGCCTCTACGGGGCCACGGGGGAGGCCAACTTCAACGTCATCCTGGTGGACTTTGACAGCGAGGACATGGATGTGGAGAAGGCCCTGCGGGACGCCCGCCTGCCCCGGTAACTCCCAGCCTGCAGCCTCGGGGTCTGGGGGGCTCCCTGCGGTGGGACAGGTGCTCACAAACCTGCTGGTCCTTCCTCATCTGCACAGTCCCTGCCTCGCTGCCCCTCCCCTCTTCCTCATTTTTGGGAGTTTAAATTACTTTTCCATGTGGATTTGGGGGTGTAGAAACTTGATTCTACGGGGGGACCCTCATCTTGAGCTGTAGCACCTGGGCCTTCCTGAGAAGGCATCTTTCCCAATGCTGGTGGTTCCTGTCCCCTCCTGGCTGTGTCCCTGTCTGTCCCCAGTGCTACCTGCCCTGTCCTCTCTCCCCAGGTTCCAGTACCTGCGGCGCACGGGGAATTTCGAGCGCTCTGCCGGGCTCCAGGCCGGTGTGGACATGGTGGAGGTGAGTGGGAACAGGGACCAGCTCTGGCTGTGGCTTCTCTCCTGGGGCTCTTCCTCTCTGATTCCCCTGACCCATGTGTGTCCCCTCCCAGGACGAGCACAGCATCGTGTTCCTGTGTGATCTGCACATCCATTTCCCTGCCAACATCCTGGACAGCATCCGGAAGCACTGCGTGGAGGGGAAGCTGGCCTACGCTCCCATCGTCATGAGGCTGAGCTGTGGCAGCTCCCCCCGGGAGCCCAACGGTGAGCAAGGACCCCTTTCCAGCTGGGAGCACCCCAAAACCAGCCCATCACCTGGTGCACCTCTGCAGGAGGTGGCACAGATGGGGACGGACCCATGGTGGGAAGAGGGGTTGGGATGGGGAATCCCCGTGGCTCCCAGGTGGTGGGGAGAGCACAGAGGGGATGAGGTGGGCATTTGGGGGTGCCCCCACCCCTCACCTCTTTTCTCCCTCCCCCTCCAGGCTACTGGGAGGTGAATGGCTTCGGCCTCTTCGGCATCTACAAGTCGGACTTTGACCGCGTGGGAGGGATGAACACGGAGGAGTTCCGGGACCGCTGGGGCGGGGAAGATTGGGAGCTCCTGGACAGGTGAGCCTGGGGGTCCTGCAGCCCCTAAACCCCCAGGAGCAGGGTCAGCCACATGGATTTGGGCACATCCATCAAGCTGGCTGGGGGCTGGATGATGGGGTGGTGAAGGGGAAAACTTCCCTTTGGGAAGGCCATGTCCATCTGTCCATCCATCTGGAGCTTTGTCCCTCTGTCTATTTCTTGAGCCCCATCCCTTCTTTCCTCCATCCCCTGAGCTCTGTCCCTTTATCCCTCTGTCCCTTGAGCCACATCACTCTTTCCTTCATCTGCAGGGAGCCCTCTCCCTCCATCCCTGATCCTTATCCATCCATGCATCCATCCATGCATGCATGCATCCATTCATCCACACATCCATCCATCCATCCCCTGAGCCCTGTCCCTCTATCCCTCCATCCCTGAGCCCTGTCCCTCCATCCCCTGAGCCCTGTCCCTCTATCCATCCATCTATCCCCTGAGCCCTGTCCCTCCCTCCATGCATCCATCCATCCATGCATCCATCCATCCATCCATGCATCCATCCATCCATCCATCCATCCCCTGAGCCCTGTGCCTCCATCCATGTATCCATGCATCCATCCATCCCCTGAGCCCTGTTCATCCATCCCCTGAGCCCTGTCCATCCATCCCTCCATCCATCCATCCCCTGAGCCCTGT
>VYZP01044201.1:24068-64108 GCA_013400635.1 Hypocryptadius cinnamomeus
CTCCCCCCACCCCTCCATCCCTCCATCCCTCCATCCCTACATCCCTCCATCCCTCCATCCCTCCATCCCTCCATCCCTCCATCCCTCCATCCATCCCCTGGGCCCTGTTCATCTATCCCCTGAGCCCTGTCCGTCCCTCCATCCCTCCATCCATCCCCTGAGCCCTGTCCTTCCATCCCCTGAGCCCTGTCCCTCCATCCCTCCGTCCCTCCATCCGCAGGGTGCTCCAGAGCGGGCTGGAGGTGGAGCGCTTGCGCCTCAGGAACTTTTACCACTACTACCACTCCAAGCGCGGCATGTGGAACACCCGCAGCAAGAAGCCCTCCAAGGACTAGTGCCCGAGCCCGGCCCGTAGCCACCGACCCCTGGCACCTGCCTGTCCCCCACCACCGTGCCAGCACGGGGGGCACCAACACCGTGGCTTTCCTGGGGAGGGGGAGCGGGGAGGGCCGTGGCGGTGGTTTTGTTCTTAAGGGTCTAATTTAGTCAGCAATGAATTCATTAACTCCTTAGTGCTGGTGGGTCCCAGGGGCTTTGCTGGGTCCTGGAGGGCTGTGCCAGGCTTGGGGTGCTGGAGGTGGAATTGTGACATCCAGGATCCCTCTGCAGCCCCTTTCCTGCGTTGCCCAGCTCTAAAATACCCAGTACCTCGTTCCCTTGTCAGGCCAGGGAGCTGAGCTTTGAGGGGGGCTAAGAACCCACTGGGGCTGCTCAAACACTCCTGTTCCCCTTCCAGGACCCACGGAGGGAAGGGGGGGGGTCTGGCACTAGGGCCACGCTGTGGGTGGGGGGGCAGAGCCCTGAGGCTGGCACTGCCCGTGCTGGGGGGGGCTGGGCTGGGGGGGACAGGCAGAGCCTGGAGCAGGTACGGGCAGATGATGTTTCCAAGCTAATTTCTGTGAAATTATGAGGTAGGAAGCTGTTTTCAGGAAGTTTTTGTCTGTTTGGTTTGGTCTTTTTTTTATTCTTAAAAAATTAAAATCAATGTCTTGGCTGAGATTTCCCTCTGCTCCATCACCCCCACACCTGGACAGGGATGCAGGGCATGGGAGCCAGGTTGGCCTTTGTCCCTTGCTCCCCAAGGGTCCCCTTTCTGGGGTGGGAGTGGGCAGCAGCGTTCCGTGCTGTTTCTATGCAAGGAGGAGGAGGAGGCAGCACCCTTTTTGATGCCCGGCCACACGCCCGGGCTTGCTGAGCCTCCGCCCCACACCTGGGCTCCACCCAGCTCCAGGGGGAGCTGCCCTGGTTCCCTGTGCTCCTGCATGTCCTGGCACACTTGTCCCTGCCCGCCCCTGTCCCAGCCCTGTGCTGGTGCTTCTCATCACCTGTGTCTGTTTGTGGTGGGTGTCTCGAGGGTTCTGTCGTGTCCCACCAGCCACGGGCTCCTGCTCTTCAGCCAGGCCCCCTGTCTCTCAAAACCCCTGGGCTCCTCCCTGAAATAACCTTGGAGTTTCCCCTCAGGTCTTTCATTCTCCATTTGCATCCTGAGTTTGAGGTAAGGGTGGAAAAGGGGGGCTCAGCCACCCACGTGCCATCAGCAAACAGCCAAGCTGGGGGCTTTTTGTCCCAAATTTGGTAGCTGTGTCCTCAGGCTCTGTTGGGAAGGGACCATCCTGGCAGGCAGGAGTTGTTTCTCCCCTCTCCTTGCCCTGCTCCCTGTTTTTTTGCAGCACTTTGGGAACGCTTTGTTGTGGGTGAGGGCTGTGCCCGCTGCGCTGGGAGCTGCTCTGTGGCTGGGCAGAGCGGGTGGCCCCACGGCCCCCGGGCCACCAGTCCTATCCCAAAACCAGCCTGGCCTTAGGCACAGCTTTTCCAGCAGCTTCCCAGCCCAGAGAGCTCCAAAAGCCACCACCATCCCAGCAGGCACTGGGCCCAGCCAAATCCAGAGCTGCCGCTGGTGCTGGGAGGGACTGGTGCCAGCAGTGCCATCCCCACTGGTGCTGGGGACAGTTTGGGGCCAGCTGATGGTGTCTGCTTGGGACAGGGCCAGCAGCACAGTGCCAGAGGGTTTGTTTCTCCAGTGGTGGCTGAGCTGTGGCCATGGGTTGACAGAGGGATCATGGGGATTGCAGGAGCCACAGAGAGCCTCTCCCGGGCCAGCTGTTGGAGCCCCAGGTGACAGCAGGGTACGGGCAGGTCCCCACTCCTGGAGGATCAGCCCTGGCCCTCCCTGCCCCACAGGGACACTGAGAAGGTGTTGGGGCTTGTCCGGGGCGGTGGGGACGAACTCCAGCCTGGAGTTCCCTCACTGAGGGGCTGCCCCAGCCATGGGCCTGAGAGGGGAGGTCGTGGAGGCTGGGGGGAGCACAGGGGCTTCCTGACACCCCCCGGCTGAGAACGGGCCACATGTGACAGCAGTGGCCGTGTGGAGGGTCCTGGCACCTCCTGCCCTGCAGCCGGCCTTGCTGGGGGGCTCCCTCCTGGCATTCCCTGGTGAGTGTGGGGTGTGGTGGGGGGCCTGGGTTAGTGGTGGTAGGAGCTGAGTGGTGACCCCCCCAAACTGGTTTGGCCCGTTTCAAACGCTCCCTCTCAGCTTATCTGGCTTCAAAGGGCTCCTGCTCCTGCTCCATCCCACGCACACAAACACGCTCCCTGCGAACCAGGGAGAGCCCCCTGCATCCCAAAACATGTCTGTGCCCCCCAAGCTCTGCCTCTCCTCCATCTTCTCGTTCTGACACCCCCAAAACCCTCCTGTTACACCCGTGGGTGCCCCGAGCTGGGTGTTCAGGGGGATGTGGTGGGAAGGGCACATTGGATCATGGCCATGGCGGCTGTGGGGATCCTTGGGGACACTTTGCAGCATCGTGAAGGCGGCCGAGACGTGGCTCCGCCGTGGGGGCTGGCCCCCCGGACCCCCGGCCGTGCTGAAGATTTTGAGGAGCCCCTGTGAGCCCCGAGATAGCAGCCTCGGCGGGGAGGCGAGCGGGTTCCATGCAAAACCCCGGCGAGGAGACTGGTTGGGCGAGGTGCGGGGCGGGCCCGCACGCCCCACGCCCGCCGCAGACGCCGGCGCCCACCCGCACCCCGCAGCACCCAGGGGTGCACCTGCCCGCCCGAGGATGCTGCAGGACAGCTGCCCTCCGGGGCCACCCAGCCAGGTACGTGCCGGCCACTCCCGCGGCCATCGTCGCCAATGTCCCCACCGCGGGTCCCTGGGGGGAGCCGGTGTCACTCGCCCTGCCACGCCACGCTGTCCCCTTCCACTGTCCAGGGTGGTGCCGGGGGTCTGGGGCTCCAGCACGTGGGTCTGGTGGCTGCCCAAGGGTGGCCAGCTCCGGCCAGGAGGCTTTTCCCTCCCTCCCTCCCTCCCTGTGCCTCGGTGTCCCCAGCGTGGCTCCTGGCACGTGCGCGGTGTCCGGGCTGCCACCGCGGCCGCTCCCTGCCCCAACACCGATGGCCCCGGCGGGCACGGCCAGCCCTGGGGCACCCGGGCGTGGGGACGGCCACTCGGTGCTGCTCGGGGGGTGGGAGAGGACGTGGCGCTTCCAGGAGCCGGGGCTCCCCGGGAATGTGGCTCTGTCACCCCGCGGGGGAGTGACAGAGGTGGCTCCAGGCTGGGGGTGGTCAGCGGCTGCTTTAGGGTCCCCGGATTGGGTTTATTTCACTCTGTGTCATTCCAGCTGCGGTCGGGTCCCCTCGGGAATCCTCCAAATTTTCTTCAAAAGTTTTCTTTGTGCTGATTTGCTGTTTCTAAGCCCCCTGGTGTATCCCCCTCCTATCCGACCTTCCCTAATTAACGAACTGCTTGATGAGGCAAGCGCTGCCCATTCCAGCTCCAAGCAGCCCTTGAATCCCCCCGGACCCCCAAATTTCCATTTGTCAGCTGCAGGGCAGTTATGGTGGGAGAACGTGGGTTTGGGAGGAAGGCAGAGCTGAGGGAAGGTGGGGGTTCCAGTGGGCTCAGGGTTGTCCTCGGAGCCCCTCTGCCCTCCGGAGCTGGGGGGCTGCTGGGGTGGCCCCGATCCCCCGGGATCCTGGCACGGGGACGGCGGGCAAGTGTCGGCTTGCAGAGGGAGCGATCCACCCCCTCCACCCGCTGCGGGGGGAACCCGTGATTCATCCGGGCTCCGAGGGTTGGGAGCGCCCGCCGAGCTCTGCCAAGCTCGGTGCGCCCGTGGGGTGGTGCCGCGGTGGGAGAAGAGGGGGGACCTCGGGGGTTTTCTTGGGTGCTGTACCCCAAAAGGCCCAGGCGTGGCCCCTGGGCAAAAGGGGCTCCCACAAACCCCAGAGTTGAGGGGGTGGCTTGCCCCCACGTTGGTCCTTGCCACATCGGGATGGTGCCACCAAGGGGGATTTGGGGGAGCCACCGGGGGACTGTCACCCCAAACTGCTGGCCCGCAGCTCTTGCCACCCCGCCCCTGCCGCGGCTCCTGCTGACGGCGGCACATTCCTCGGGGACAGCCGCCCTTTTCACCCTCGACCGAAGCGCACACGGTGTCACCGCCGGCTGTTGTAAACCCGGCCCAGCCCGCAACGCTGCTGTCGCTGCCGGAGCGGTGACGCCAAGCGCTGAGCCAGGGCTGGCCGCAGAGCCAGGCCCGCCTGGCCGGTGACACGGAGCCACCGTGACCCCGAGCAGGGGCCGAGAACGGCCGCAGCTCGGGTCGGGAATGAGCCGCTCGGGCAGCGAGCCGGGGCTGCGGGACAGCGGCGTGGCCTGGCAGCCGGGGGATTTCGGGAGGTGACCCCGAGAGCAGCGGGCCGGGGGGACGTGGTGTCCCCGGTCTGAATCGGTGGGGCGGCTCGGCAGGTGGGGCGAGGCTAATTAGTACCTGTGGTGGCAGCGGGGCCTGAGTCACCGCGTTCGTCACCGCGGGCCCGCGGCGCTCAGCCGCCCCTTTTTTATTATTGTTGTTTTTTCATTCCCCGGCTGATTTGAAAAGCAAAGCAGGGAGGGCCCAGCCAGGAATTACTGCAGGGAGCCCCCACTCCAGGCGGGACCCCTGTGCCAGATGGGGGTCCAGAGCGCTCCTGGAAAGTGGCTTGAGTGATCTGGGGGTCCCTGTGGAGGTGGCCTGGGGCTTTGTGGTCAGGGCTGGTTGAGGGGTCTCCCTGGTGGTCTGGGACATCCCTGGGACCCCATGTGGGGGTCTGGGGCTCACTGGAGTGACAGTCTGGGGGTCCAGAGCTGGGCAGAGAGGTCATATGGGGGTCCAGAGCACTCTCTTCAGAAGTTTCCTGGGGGTCTTGAGCTCACTGGAGGGACATTGTAGGGGTCTGGGGCTCAGTGGCAGGGCCATGTGGGTCTCTGGAGGTCAGCAGACCTTGGTTCTCCAAGGGTCTGGGGCTCTCCTAGGAGACCACATGAGTCTCTCCAGGGCTCACTGGAGAAACAATGAGGGTGTCCAGGGTTCAATGGCAGAGATCAATGGGGAGGCTTTGTGGGGGGCCAGGGCTCTTCTGGGGCATTTCCCGGGGGTCTTGGGCTCATTGATGGGACAGTGTGGGGGTCTGGGGCTCACTGGTGTGGCTGCCCACAAGTCAGGGGGTGACTGTCTGAGGGGATCCTGGCTTTTCCCAAGGTAGGACCCCCAGACCCCTGGACCACCCACCTCCCTCATCCCCGAGGTCGCCCCTGGGCACCTCCACCTGTGGCGGTGACGATGGTGACGGTGTCAATGGTGACAGTGGCCCCGGTGGGGCCCCCTCCTTTTCCCGGCGAGGCGTGGCGGCGGGGCGGGTCGGACGGGCCGGGACGGAGCCTCCCTACGGCTGGGGAACGCCGGAACGCCGCCACTGCCGCCGCTCACCTGCGCAGCGCGGCCGGGCTGGCCACGGCCCCTCGGCACCATGCAGGAGACTAACGCCTTCCTGCTGTCGGCCCTGCAGCCCGAGGCCGGCGTCTGCTCCCTGGCCTTGCCCTCGGACCGGCAGCTGGACGAGCGTGGCCGGGAGGCGGCCGAGGCCCAGCGGCTGCGCAGCGCCCGTGTCCAGGAGCAGGTCCGCATCCGCATGATGCTGCGGGGGCAAGCGCCCGCCCGCCCCGAGGACCTCACCGACGGCACCAGAGGTGGGAGACCCCCCGGGAGCCCCTGGGAACACGCGGTGGGGTGGGGGGTGGGAGTCCCTCGGCCGGAACTGGGCTCTGGGTGCAGCCTGGCTGCGGGCTGGGGGGTGCCCCCCACCCTGACAGAGTCCCCCCAGTGCCCCCGAGCATCCCCAGCGCTGGGACCAGGGGTAGCTCAGCCCCAGAGTGGGCTCGTTTTACCCCACTCGGGGTCCTGCCTCAGTTCCCCCACCTGCCCTTGGAGGGGTTGGCGCTGGTGGGGTCCCACACCCCGCATTGGGCTGGCAGGGGGAGGATTTTCCCGCCCTGGCAGAGCCCCTCCAGCCTTGAGCGGCGGCGCTGGCCGGGCTCCAGCTCCTCCATTTAACGTCTGCGCCGGCGGCCTCCGCCCTGCCGCCCCGCCCGGCACCGCCGGGATCCCCTGAGCCCCGACCCCCGCGCTGGGGACCCCAGTGCTGGCGACAGACCCCTCTGACACCCCGAGGGCTGCCCCCAGGCGTGAGTCACGCTCCTGGCACCACCAGCACTGGCGGCGTCCCTGTCCCGTGTCCCTGTCGTGTCCCGCCGGCGGCCCTGGGGCGGTGGCAGGGCAGATGGGCAGCGTGAGGTGCCATGGAGGGCACTGGGGTTCCAGGTGCCGTTCCCAGGGCGGAGGAGCCAGGACTGGCTGTGGTGGATGCCTGGGCTGCTGATCCAGCTGCGGCAGGGGGGACCGGGCTGAGCCGCGGCGTCCCCGCCAAGGTGGCAATTAGTGCCCTCGCCGTCGGGGCACGAGGCAGGGCGGGGAGGCCACTTCTGCTCCCCGTGGCCGGCGGGCAGTTGAAGGCGGCCTCCTCCCACCCCTTTGTATCCCCAGCTCTGCTTGCGGTGCCACGGTTCCCGCAGCAGGTCCCCCTGGGATGAGCTGGGGCGATCTTTGATCTCCAGATCCCTTCCTGCCCTGCCCATGCTTACCGTGCCTCCTCTGTGGCTGTCCTGCAGGCGGTCAGTACAGCTCGACCCTGCGCTCCTCCTTCAGCTCCCGCTCCCAGAGCAATGGGGTGGACCCCAAGGCCTCGGTACGTACCGGGGCTCCGTCCCCTGCCCACCCCCTCAGCTGCGCTGAGGAGAGCTCCGGGCTCCCCTGGTGGAGGTGGATGGATGGATTCCTAACCTTCCATTTCCCCCCTGCAGCTGTACCAGCCGCTGGCCAAGCAGGATTTCGGCACGCTGCGGGGCAGCGGCTGGTCCTCGCGCTCGGCCGTCGACCTCACCCCGCACAAGCGCATGGCCACCATCAGCAACGGGGGCCCGGCCAAGGGCCGCACGTACATCGCCGGCTACGCGGCCTCACAGGCGGCCACCGCCTCGCCTCGGCCCAGCTCCTTCCACGAGCGCAACTTCCGCTGCCGGCAGAACCTGGACACGCTGTCGCTGCGCTCCCTGCGCCTGGCCGACGGGCCCCTCCCGCTCACCGACGACCGCTACAGCGTCCTGTCGGAGCAGCTGGACGCGCCGGGCCACCGGCAGCTCTACAAGAGCCAGGCCGGCGGCGGCTTCGGCCGCTCCTTCGCCTTTGAGCGGCAGCTGAGCGCCGGCACGGCCGCCAAGGCCTCCTGCGACTGGCTGGATGGCGCCGAGGGGCCGCCGAGCCGCACCATCCGCGCGCCCGCCATGCGCACGCTGCAGCGCTTCCAGAGCAACAACCGCTCGCGGCTGAGCGCCGGCTCCTTCGGCACGATGCCGGCGGGAGGCGGTGGCGCCTTCCTGGGGCTGGGGGAGCACAGCTCCCGCGCCCCCTCCGTGCGCAGCCTGGCCGAGTCCGGCCACCACCTTGCGGAGCCGCGCGCCATGGAGATGTACAACGGGCACAGCACGCTGCTCGGACACCACACCGGCGGGTGAGGGCCGGGGCTGATCCAGGGTGTCTTGGTCCTTGTCCCCACTGTGGGAGGAGTGTGTCCCACCCTGCTGGAGGAGGGTGAGCCCCTCCAGCTCCCACCGGGCACAAGGGATGTTGGGAAGAGGGGTGGGATGGTGGGTGCAGCTTGGTCCTACGGTGATGGACCACGCAGGCTGACCTCCAAGTGTGTCCTGCTCCTAATCCTGGCTCCTCCATGGACACATCCTGAGACATGGCGGAAGGATGATGCTCATCCCACTGGGAATGGAGTCCCTGTACCCAGAGCACACTGGGAAGATGGGTTGGTGGGACTCCTTGGAGATGGGGGACATGGTGGGGCACAGAGGTGGAGAATCCTGTGGGATGGTCTGCTGGGACTCACCTGGCTGTGGTTCCAGGTTTGACGACATCGACCTGCCCTCGGCAGTGAAGTACCTGATCGCCAGTGACCCCAACCTGCAGGTGCTGGGCGCTGCCTACCTGCAGCACAAGTGCTACAGCGACAGCAGTGCCAAGAAGCAGGTGAACCCCAGGAAGGGTGGGAGCAGGGGGTTTCCCAGTGGGAGCAGGGGGTTTCCCAGCCCCTCCCACACTGTGGGCAGGTGCAGGGGCCTGAGGGAACCCTGGGAATGCAACATGTCTGACCCCCCGGGCTGTCCCCCAGGCCCGCAGCCTGCAGGCCATGCCCAAGCTGGTGAAGCTGTTCAACAGCCCGAACCAGGAGGTGCAGCGCCACGCCACCGGCGCCATGCGCAACCTCATCTACGACAACGCCGAGAACAAGCTGGCGCTGGTGGAGGAGAACGGCATCTACGAGCTGATGCGCACCCTGCGGGAGCCTGACGACGAGCTCCGCAAGAATGTCACAGGTTGGGGACAGTGGTGGGGTGGGTGGGGGTCCTCCTTCCCCGGGGGTGGCATCTACTCCCCTCATGTGAGTGGAGCTCCACGGGGATGATCCTTTTGCTTGGTTGTCACCAGCATGAGCTCCCCGGGGAGGGGAGTTGGGGTGGATGTGCCCTCCAGCCATTCCGGTACTGAGGGTCCCCGTCTGCGCAGGGATCCTGTGGAATCTGTCCTCCAGTGACAACCTGAAGGATCGCCTGGCCCGGGACACACTGGAGCAGCTCACAGACCTGGTCCTGGTCCCTCTTTCTGGGCTGGGGGCCTCGGGTGTCATCCAGCAGAACCCCTCAGAGGCAGAGATCTTTTACAACTCCACGGGTTTCCTCAGGTATCTCCTCCAGGTCCTCCCACTGGGAGTGAGTTTTGGAGGGAGGAAGAGATAGGAGCACTGTCTGCAGGGCTCTTTTTTGGGCTCAGGAAGGGGTGGCTGTGGGGGATCCCCTACTCTCCATGACAGAAACCTGTCCCCATGCAGGAACCTGAGCTCTGCCAGCCAGCAAACCCGGCAGAAGATGCGCGAGTGCCACGGGCTGGTGGACTCCATGATCCACTATGTGAACAGCTCCTTGGAGGTGGGGAAGTCGGAGGACAAGGTGAGCCCCCGAGCCGGTCCTAGAGGGACTAGAGGAGCTGAGGTGCTGCTCCTCCACCCCGTTGTGCAAAGGCACATCTTGGTGTGACGCTGGGAGAACCAGCCCATCTCCACGGAGTCCACCAGCTGGTCTCACTGGGCGTGCCCAGTGTCATGACTCTGCTATAGAACCCCTGTGCCAGCTGGACACACCCTGCAGGTGGCCTAGGGATGACACCCTCATGTCCTCTGTGCCCCCCAGAGTGTGGAGAATGCTGTCTGTGTCCTGCGCAACCTCTCCTACCGCTTGTACGACGAGATGCCCCCGTCCTCGCTCCAGCGCCTCGAGGGCCACCGGAGGAACGCCGGCGGCACGGTGACAGGGGAGCTGGTGGGCTGCTTCAGCCCCCAGAGCAAGAAAGCCCGGGAGGTCAGTGGGGGCACAGCACATCCTGGCTGTGTCACTGGGGTGAGGCTGGCACTGGGAAGCGCTGGCAGCTGAGGTGATGCCAGGGTGGAGGTGGACGCTGGCCTTAGCTGGTGGGTGGGACACATGGGTGAGCTCAGCGGAGGGTGAATCAGGTGTTTGGGGTGAATCAGGTGCTGAACCCCCGCTTTTCCATGCCATGGGGCATGATGTAGCCAGGGTGACCTGCCAGCTCCCTGCCCAGCAGTTCAGGCCAGGCAGGTATGGGAAAGACAACTCTGGCAGTGAGGGACACTGAGGAGGGGACATCCCCGGAGTCTAACAATGCCCCCGTCCCTCAGCACTACCTGAACGCGGACATCGTCACCTTCACGGAGGTCTCCAAGGACCCCAAGGGCATGGAGTGGCTCTGGAACCCTCAGATCGTGGGCATCTACAACCGGCTGCTGCAGCGCTGCGAGCTCAACAAGCACACGACGGAGGCGGCCTCGGGTGCCCTGCAGAACATCACGGCCGGGGACCGCAGGGTGAGGCCCGGGGAACACCGGGGGTCCCACAGCCTGCCCACCACAGCCGTGCTGGGAGGGGGGCACCTGGGCAGGGGTCACCCTGACCTGCTCCCGCTGAGTGGGAGGAGGAGAGCAGGGAGCTGGCGGAGTCTCCAAGGGGGTGTTTGCCTTGCAGTGGGCGGGTGTGCTGAGCCGGCTGGCGCTGGAGCAGGAGCGCATCCTGAATCCCGTGCTGGACCGTGTCCGCACTGCCGACCACCACCAGCTGCGCTCCCTCACCGGCCTCATCCGCAACCTGTCCCGCCACGCCCGCAACAAGGACGAGATGTGTGAGTGCCGGGGGTCAACCAGGGCTGGGGGGTGCTTCCCAACCTTTGCCTTTGCCTCCCATTATGTCCAGCCACATCCCAACCCCATCCTGCCAGCTGCATCCCCGCATGCAGCTGAGCCGCCGGGCTGCTCCATCCCCTGTTCCCACACATGGCTCTGTCCCCTCTGGGTCTGGCCACCAGCCCTGATTTGCCTTTTGCCCACAGCCACCAAGGTAGTCAGCCACCTGATCGAGAAGCTGCCAGGGAGTGTCGGGGACAAGGCCCCGCCTGCCGATGTCATCGTGAACATCATCGCCGTGCTCAACAACCTGGTGGTGGAGAGCCCCATGGCCGCCCGCGACATCGTCTACTTCGACGGCCTCAGGAAGCTCTTCTTCATCAAGAAGCGACGGGACAGGTGGGAGCTTCGTGTCCCAGCTCACACCCGGGCTCCTGTCCTGCTCTCCTCTCCCTCCCTGCTCCAGCACCGTGGAAGAGGGTCACAAGTTTCCCTTCCCAAACTTTGCTGTTGGGAGTCCCCAGACTAGCTCAGAGTGGCCTCATGGCCACCTGCCAGCCCTTTGTCACCCCCTAAGGGTACCCCACCATCACCATAGCTGCGTTTTCCCATCAGGGAACCTCTTCCTGCTCCTGCCTGTTATTGTGGGATCCAGACATTCCCCTCCTACCTCTCTCCACCTGCACTAAGCCCCCAATCCCTCCAGGCCACTCTGGGGTGGTCTCCTTGGGCTGATGGGCACTGTCCCATGTTCAGTGGTCCCCAAAACCTCATTGCATCCTGTCCCTTTCCCAGTTCGGACAACGAGAAGTCCTCCCGAGCCGCCGCCAGCCTCCTGGGGAACATGTGGCAGTACACCAAGCTCCACCGGGACTTCAAGATGGTACGTACCCATTGCAGAGCCTCCCGCAGCCACTGGGAGGATCCCTAGGGAATCAAAGCCAGGGGATTCATCCTGGAGAGCCACATCACCCAAATGCTTCCCAGGATGTGGTGGGGCCCCACTCTGCGCCTGCTTTTCCTCAGGTGTGGGGACATCCCTGTGCAGGTGGGGTGGGGACAGCGTGGCCCATCAGTGCCGGGGCAGAGGGGCTCCACGTGCCTGATGGGGCTGTCTCCTTGCAGAAGGGGTACCGGAAGGAGGACTTCCTCAGCCTGTGAGGACACCCTGGGAGCTGGAATGCCTCGCTGGGATGCTCCATGCTGCCAGCCATGCCGTGGGGAGGCTGCTCGCCGCCAGACCCCTACTCTGTAGCCTAATCCCTACATCCCATGCGCCTCCCCCCTCCGCCGGGTCCCCTTCCCTGGCTGGGGGACACTTGTCCTCCCTCCTGCCCAGCCTTAAACCCAGCAGCTGCTTTTGGCTCTGCTGTGGGGCCCCACTGGGACCCCAGTTAGGGGGGGGCTGCCCCATGGCACCCCTTGGGGGCTCCCCCCATGCTCAGGCAGCTGTCTGCAAAACTTGGCTTGTCCTGGCTTGACAGGGAGGCAGGAGCTGTAGGGATTTGGGAAGGCTCCTGTAGAGCAATTCTGGGGAAAGGGGGCTTCTGAGGATGCTTCATCCCAGCTCCCTGAGCTGCAGGGCTGGGGTGTCCATGCCCTGTGCCGGTGTGGGATGTGCTGCGGGTTACACTTTTCTTCTGCCCTGGCTGGGTGGGGATGGAGCTTTGCATGGCTTGGGGGCTTGGAGGGCTCTGAGGTGGCTTCCCATAGTTTATGGGGTGGCACAGTGGCTGCAGGGAGCTGGGAAGTGACGCTGTGACAGCGCTGCATTCCCCCTTTGCTGTGGAGAGTGGGCAGAGGGTCGTGTCTGATGGGGCTCTGTGCCCTCACTGCAGGAAGCCTGGGAGGGCCTCAGGGCTCCATCTGCCACCCTGTGGGGACTGTCCCAGTGTGGCAGAGCTGCTGCTGTCGTTCCTCACCAGCTGCTGCCAGGGCTGGGCCCTGCTGGCACAGCAGGATCCGGGCAGGGCCGTCCGGGTCGTGTTTGCTGAGCAGTGTCACCCTGTGGGTGTGGAGGTGCCCCTGGTGTCCTCGGTGCTGGGTGCAGACGGGTCCAAAGCTCTCTGTGCCACAGTGGTGGCCGGGAGGGGACACACGGGTGGGCTGTGGGTGGCTTTGGGCTGCCGGTGTATTTGGGGCTGGGGGAGCCCCCATGCTTGGGGGGCACAGGGCACTCAGTGGGGACAATGTAGAGTAGAGGGGTGGGAGGATGGGGGGAGGGGGCAGAGGGGCTGGAGCGGCCCCCACGGTGAGTGGCACCGGCGCGGTCCAGGCTCGGGGTCACGGGGTGTTTGGCTCTGCAGCTCTCTGTGTACAACCCCCCGTCCTGTGTACCCCTGAAATAAAGGCCTCGAGTGATGCTCACCTGCACCTGTGTTTCGATGGCACCTGGGAGAGGGGGGACAGTGTCCCGGTGACACCAGTGCCATGGGGACACCAGCACAGGGTGAGCTCACCCCGTGGTGCCACACCATGCTCTGTGCCTGGCTTGGCTCAGAGTTGGTGTGACAGGGACACTGGTGTGGGAAGGACAGACCAGAGCACTGCCTGTGGTGGGGAATTCCCCCCATGCCACCTGTGTCCCCATCATGGACAGACGCAGTGGGTGCAGCAGCCTTTTATTGTCACGGGGGTTTCCATATGGGACAAAGGCGCTGCCACCACTCCTGTTGGGCACTCCCTGGAGCTGGGGCACGTTGTTCCTCGGAGAGCATCACCCATCCCAGCGCTTGTCCATCATGCAGGAAGAACATACCTGCCACCCACGGCAAGGGACACGGCCCAGCCACCTGGGTGGCACCCAGGGGTGGCACTGAGGTATTACAGGCAGGGTGCTCCTGGTTCTCCACTTTGGAGCCAGCTCCTGCTTTCCCAGCACGGCCATGGCTCTGATCCCATCATAACTCCCGGGCTCCTCAGCCCTGACGTGGTCCGTGTGTCCCCACAGGGCTGGGGGACACCTGTGGTCCTGCTCAGATGTCATCCTCTGTCACCAGGCAGTAGAAGTCCGCGCGGGTGCTGTAGTTGCGCGACCCCAGATCCGAGACGTCGAGCTCGGAGCGCTGCCCGTCCCGCAGCTGCGCGTCCTCCATCCCGCTGGATGCCGGAGCCCCGGGAGCGCTGCGCCCACCGAGGCGGGGGGGCGGGGGGCTTCCGAAGATGCGCCCTCGGAGGCCTGGCAGGAGCAGGGAGATGAGTTTAGGTGGAGGGGGAAGGGGCTGGACCCACCCCGCCGCCACAGGAGCGGGAGGCAAAGCCCAGGAGTGACCTCCAGCGCACATCTGTCCCCTCGGGAGAAGCCGCAGGGACACGGACCTGTGCCGAGGTCCCCGTCCGGGTCCAGGTCTCCTGTGTTGTCCAGGTAGCTGCTGTGCAGGATCAGCATGGGGTCCTTGTCCTCCTGCAGCTGGGTCTGCGGGTCCCCCACGCTCCTTCCCCCCGGGAAGGACACCTTGCGCGGCAGGGCCAGGCACAGCTCCTTCCAGAAGTCCGACGATGGGGTCTGCAGGGGTCCCGAGGGGATGAGCTGGGCCGGGACCACCGGAGCATGGCCCCGCAGGGTTCCATGGGCTCAGCTCACTCTCCCCGGTGCCGGGAGCTCGGCCAAGGTGAGGCTGTGCTCCGGCGTGGCACCGTGCCCACGCGCCGGCGGAGAAACCGGCCCGACCTGCTGGAACGCTCCCCAGGGCTCCGGCTCCCAGCCTGGCCCCAAAATGGCCGGAGTGGCCCTGGGCCAAAGCTCCGCTGGGGGAGCTGAGGCTGGGGAGGCCCTGGAGTGTCACAGGGTCCTGACCATGCAGGTTTGGGGGGTGAGCTTCCAGATCCGGGGCTCTTCTAGTTGGGTTTTTAAATGTCCTCCAAAAGGCGAGTGCCCCAGCCTGCTCTTTAGCACTGGAGCCTGGGCGCAGCCCCAGAGGGCAGCAGGGAGGCTGACCCAAAATGGGGAGCTGGGAATGGAAGGGGGTGCTGGTGGGATGGGTTCTGCTCTGCTCTCACCATGGGGCTGCCCCAAAGGGCAGCAGGGAGGCTGGCACTGTGGGGTGCTGGGGAGGGAAAGGGGGCTCTGGGCGGCAGTCAGGATCCTGCTCGGCACTCACCATGGAGCCGGCTCTCCACACCAGCAGGGTCACTACGCTTCGGTGCTGCTTCAGCAGGGTGATGGCAGGGTGAGTGATCTCCCGGTACTGGCTCTCAAAGACGATGAAGATGGGTTTCCTGGAAAGCTCCAGCAGCCTCCAGAGCCCTTCCCTGTGGGACAAGTGCGTGACAGGAGGGTGAGGGACCCCTCTCCTCTCGTGTGGGAGCTGCTCTGCTCCTACCTGAAGCTGCTGTTGCACCACTCCTGCTCCAGGTAGGCGACGGAGAGCACCACGATGAGGCGCCGGCACCGGCTGACATTCATGATGAGGTCAGCTGATGGCTCTGTGGGCAAAAAGGGTGTCAAGCCCCCAGGTCCCTGTGTCACCCCCTGCCCAGCCCTGCCTGGTGCCTACCTGAGTTGGGCAGGATGTTCTGCTCATCCAGGAAGAGCTTGTAGCCGTGGCGGTTTTCCAGCTGCGGCTTCATGATGAAGTGGATGAACTTCCGGTCATCGGGGGCAGTGGCGTGGGAGACGTAGGCATCGTAGAGCTTCCCATCTGGGGAGATCCACGGAGCAGGGATAACATGGGAAGGGCTGTGTGAGCCCTCCCAGACCGCAGGAGGCTGTTCCCAGTGGGAACACCTCTGGCTCACCGTTGATCTCCAGCTCTCCGTAGCGGTCCCGGTACCAGAGGAGCGCGTTCAGGCGGCACCGGACGTAGAGCACAGCCAGGAGCACCAGGAGCACCAGGACCAGGAGGGCTGCCACCACTGCTGGGATGTGCCCCACCACCTCTGCCAGGACAGGAAGGGCATGGTGAGCAGCATACCTGGACTTGGTGCAGGTTTGCACCCCGATGTGAGAGAAGCAGCAGGGCTCCTATCACTCTCCTCAATCCTCCCATGCACCTGGCTCTCTGTGGGATGTCCCCTCCCTGTCACCATCAGGTCCCTACCTGCTCGCCGCAGGGTGAAGGTGGCCGTGGCATTGCTGATCCAGCAGGCAAACACCCCAAAATCGGCATCCTGGGTGAGGTTGAGCTGCAGGATGCTGGCCAGGAGCTGCTCCGAGGAGTTTTGGCCAGACCTGGCAGGACATGGGGGATGCTGTGGGTCAGGCCGTGTGGTGACAGCCCCCAAAAGCAGATGGATGGATGTCCCCAGGGCAGGCTCCTTACCAGACAGTGTCCTGGCTGCTCCCACTGCCCAGCCACTGCCCATCCTTGCTCCAGGTGGGAATGGGCTGGCAGTGCTCGGTGCCCACCCAGCGCACGGTGCAGTTCAGCTCGACCCGGCTCCCCAGCACCAGGTCCAGCGTCTCATTGGCAGCCGGCACCAGGATTTCGGGGGGCATGCTGCAAAGGTCTGGGGGCACAGAAGGGAGGGGGTTTGGATGGGAAAGCTGATCCAGCTCCCCCCAGGGCACGTGACTGCTGTAGCCATCCTGGAAAAACAAGCTCTGCCTTGGGGGTCTGGCAGCGAGGGTGTTCATGGCTGTTTAGCAACATGCTGAGCCGGTTTGGTGGGCTGGGAAGGACCCTTGGCACCCTAAGAGGTGACACCAGAACAGGACCCCCAGCTGAGCTTGCACAGGGATCCTTCCCAGCTGAGAACAGGGGAAAAGTGGGATTTCACCTACCTGCCATGGCGCGCTCAGGTGACGGGCGCGGGCGCTGCCAGCATCTCACGCGGCGTCTTCCGGGGGGGACAAAGTCCGCCTGCCTCCGCCACAGGGCGGGCTGGGCCTGGGACACAGCGGGAATAGCTCTGTGAGTGCTGGCACAGGGAGGGCCCAGCCACCCCCATCAGCCCCTGCAGCGATTCCGACTGGGGGTGGTGGGTGCTGCTCTGCGGTAAAGCCAAAGCCACGTCCCACCCACAGCCTGGTGGCCACTGTGTCACCTGCCCTCCCTGCACTGACGCCCAGCCTGGCTTTCCCAACTGTGGATTTATGCGTGGGAGGTGATTAATGACCAGCTGGGGGCTGCAGGATTTAAAAAATATGGCTTCAGCCCAAATCCAAAACCAAGGTGGGGAAATGAGCTCAGCCGTGGGAAACCCCAGCTTTGGGGGTCTCGGTGGTACCTCCTTCACTGGCCAACCCCCTGCCTGGGCTGCAGAGCTGCCTCCAGCCTGACATGCCTTTGAACCTGCTAATTACCAGCGGTCTGGTTTGTTTATGGAAACACAGCTCCCACCTGGAGAGCTCCCTGGCGGGTGCCGTGTTCCCGGCGTGTCGGGAGCCTCAGCGCGTTGCTACCCCGTGGCTGTGCCCAGGTATTGGCACGGCTGCACAGCATTCCAGGCAAGCAGGGAGCACAGGGATGGTGCACAGGGACCCCCCAGCTGGCATCACTGCGATGGCCCCGTGGGAAGAGGTGGATACAGGGAGCAGAGCCTGGCAAGGCCGGGCTCTGTCCCCACACACCTGATGTGGGTGATGCGGGTGCTGGGGCTGAGGTGGGAGTCTCAGGGACGTCACGGTGCCCGTGTTTCCATGGTTAACTCCCGGCCTAACTCTGGGAGTTGGGAGGGGTGAAAGCCTCTCCCAGGGCTCCTCTTTGCTGTGGAGCTTCAGCACTCCTCATTTTGGGTGGGAGCAGGGTTGGTCCCCCTGTGTTTGTTGGTGTGGAATGGGAAGGGGAGGTCTGTGGTGCTGCCTGGCTTGGAGCAGGGATGCAGGCACGGTGCTTCCCTCTGCAGCAGCGGAGTGCCAGGCGTGGGGTGAAACCAGGGATCAAGGTACGCGAGAGACGCCCAGTACGTGTTCAGCTTGACCAGCTGGAAGTGATTTATACCTAAAGGATTAACTGAGTCTCTCCATGGCCAGGGAAGGAAGAGAATGGGATGGAGATGAGCCAGCCCACCTGGACTTCACATGGAGAAGGGGTGGGAGATGCTCATGAGGGTGGCATGGGGCTGCCTCTGCCTGGTGTGATGCTCCAGCTCTGCTCCTGGATGGGTCACTCCCAAGCCATTTCCTCTGATGGTCGGAATAAGGAAGCTCCAACAAGGTGCAGCCTGGCCAGGAGGTGTGGGGAGGCCCCAAAACCCCCGGAACCCTTTGGTCCAGGGAAGGACAGTGTTGGATGGCAGGGAGTGGGTGCTGGGGCTGCCGAGGGCCAGGGAAGGAGGAGCACCGGCTAACGGGCACCAGCGGCTCCCATTTTCCACATCCTGGCGTGGGGACACCCCAGCTTTGAGACAGAGGACCGTGTGGACGTTGTGGAGTGGTGAATGATGGCGGGGCACGGCATTCCCTGGAGCACGGCCGTGGGGAAAGCGAGCAGGGCAGGGAGGCGCCCTGGCCAGGGAGTTGTGGGGTGGGTATGACGAGGCAGCAAGGGGGATGGAGAGCAAAGGAGAGCCAGAACGGGAATGCACAGGGAATGGGGTGAAGGTGAAACCCTGCTGACCTCATCTGAGGCGGTTTCAGCATGGAAAGAAAAGCAGAACAGAGCTGCATTTACCTTTAGAGCTTCCCCAGCCGCAGGCTTCCTGCTTGTCGCCTCCCGCTTGAGCCAACCCAACCGGCCAGATCAGTGCTTGGAATTTCTCTTTTTTTTCCTTTCTGTTTTAATAGTTTATCTATTTCTCCTCCCAGTTCAGCCCCTGCCCTCGCCGGGCGCTCCCGCTGCCCCAATCCCCGGGCGCCAGGCCCGTGGGAAGGGCTGGCTGTCCCTCCCTCCCACTGCTCCACCTCCACCTGAACCTGCGGGGGAAGAATTCAACAACTCCGGCTTCAGGGGAGGGGAAAAGAGAAGAGAAAAGAGGAGGGGGACAGCAACACACCCAGCAGGTGTCACAAGGCTTGGGGGCCAAGGAGGAGCCCCCAGTTTTCCAGGCTGGAAGAGCCCACAGAGGCGTCAGGGCAAGAAGAAACCTGCCATCAGCAGTGGGGTCTCCTGTTTGTTTCCTTCTCCTCCCTTCCCTTCTCTCTGTGCCTTTAGAGCCTTTTTGCCAGATGAAGCTGGTGCTGGAGGTGGTTGCTCCAGCTGGCTCTGGCCGTGGGGAGCCGGATCTGGCCGTGGCCACTGTGGACAGCAGATATCCCCTGTGCTAATTACCATGGAGGTGATTAGAGCCTCGGCACGCCCCAGGCATGGATCATGGATGTGGTCACAGCAGCACCAGCAGCCCCTGGACAAACACCAGCCTGAGCCAGAAAAGCATCAACCAGCATGTGATTTGAGGCTGAGAAGAGAAGAGGGCCACGGGTGCAGTGTATGTATTTTCATACATATATAAAATTATATTTAATAATACGGAAATATACGTAGATGTATATTGAATAACTACGTGTAGATAAATAAACAAGTACAGGTCACAGGTAGGACTCTGAGCCTGTTCCCATGGAGAAACGCCCTGACTCTGACTCCTCATTGTTTAGGATATAAACTACCAGTGCTGTTGGCTTGTTGTGGGAGGGAAAGGGACAGATCCCTGTTGGCATCTCTGGGGAGAATCCCCTGCTCCTGGGCCCCACAGCCACTGGCTGTGTGTGTTTGGGGCAGCAAGTATTGGAGCAGCCTTTTTTGAGGGCTGCCCACTTCTCATGGGCACTGTGATGCATCAGCTGGAAAATCCAGTGTAAATCTGTTGGATTTATGGGATGGTGAAGGATTGCATGGAAGAAACCCAGGTCCTGGGGATGGTGGGGGTGTGGGGAGGCTTGGGAGCAAACCAGGAGCTGATAAGATCTTTCTTGTCCATCAGGGTCATCCCTGTGGTAGGTAAATTATGTGGAGGAGCAGATCCAGTTTTGGTCACAATGGTGCAAAAACAGGACAAGCCTTGAGGGCTCAGCAAGCTCCTTGCTGTTCCCTATGGGGTTGTTTGTGGTTTTCCATGCTCTTGGTAACGAAGTTTTGAGGCTGAGCTAACCCTGGTGCCTTTCCCTGCAGCCCTGACTGGGTTGTGTCACCCACAGGGCACAGCCCCCAGGACTGACACCTTGGGAAGTGTCTGTGGCAGGACCCTTGTGGGACATGGGCAGTGCCAGGGTGGTGTCCAGCTAGGCTGCGGTCACTACCGGTGGGAAAGGAGGGGGCTGCCCTCCACCTCTGCCTCTGGGGTCCCCTGTCAGAGCCCCCTGAGCTGTGGCACCTGTCCAGTCCTGTGGTGTCACCCCATTCCTGCTGCAGACAAACTCGTTCTGTCTGGAGCAGGGGGGCCAGCCAGTAGTGATGTCTCTAAAGGAAAAGGTGGGATAACCCTATAATTTGGGATTTGCTGGGTTTTTCCCATTTCCCCCACGTATTTCCATTATCCTGGCACGTTTACCAGGCCGTGTTCCCACTGTGCATGGCCAAATCCTGGTGTCCCACCAGCCAGCTCCCACACAGCCCTCAGAGTGGGCACTGCAGCTGCCACCTGCTGTGATTGTCCCCACTAAGACAAGGAAGGGTTTTGGGGGATGATTGTGGATGCCAGAGGAGGAAGGCAGGAGCACTACCAGGCAGCGTGTCCATGTGGGTGTTGTGTTTATTTACCGATGGTTGGTGGCAGCTGAGCCGGGAACAGCTCTCAGGACCCGGCTGAGCCCGGAGCTAAACGCGAGATAACAGCGGCATTTTCCCAAAGACCGTGGAGCCGCGTCCGTGGAGACAGCAGGGCGGAGCTGCAGCCATGTGGGAGTTGTGCCGGGGAGGAGTTCGGTGAAAGAGGGACTCAAGTGCCCCAGTGGTGCGAGGGTCACGGAAAGCAGTGGAAAAAGAGGCCAAAGTGCAACAAAAGGGCTGGAGAGGGAGCCTGGAACGAGGTAAGTGGTTTTTCCTGTGCTTAAGGAAGTGAGTGACAAGGACCCAGCTGATCTCCTGCAGCACAGCACCTGAGTGCTGCCCTGAGTTTGTCCCCAGCGCCATGGCTCTGTCCCAGCCACTCCCCGTGCTGGGGAGGCACATCCTGGCTCTGCCACAGCATCCTTCCTTCCCAAGTCAGAAAGCAGCCTGCTCCTGTGAAGCCACTGTCTTGTCATCACTTCCCAGCTCAGGTCCAGCTCGGTCCCAGATGGGACATGTGGCACCGTGTCCTGGGGTTCATCCGGCACCCCTGGCACTGTCAGGCTGGGAAAGGGGCTCGAGTCCGTGTTCTTCTCCTTGGTGAGCGGTGGCTACACCTCGGTGGAGTATTCTGCCGTGCTGGGGAGAGAGGAGAGAGGCGTTGGGAAGGGAACTGTCTGCGCTGGGAGGTGTGGAAAACCACTCCCAGTAGGAACAGGGCCTCTTCCCCAGAATAGATGGAGAAAGAATGGCAGGCTGTTAGTGGGAAAGCCCTGTCTGTGGGAAATCCCACAGTCAGTAGGAAGGCAGAGATGGAAAGCTGTGACAGTGTGGTGTTGAGTTGGTTTTGCATGGCTTGGTTTTTGGTAGCAGGGGGGCACAGAGGTGACTTTGTGAGAAGCTGCTGGAAGCTTCCACCCTGTCTGGCAGAGCCAATCCCTGATGGCTCTGAAGATGGACATGCTGCTGGCCAAGACTGGGACCATCAGAGATGGAGATGTTGATAACGTATTTAAGAAGAAAATCAAAACAAAAGGGGGCAGGTTTTTTTGCAAGCCAGAGAAGAGGAGGAGGTGAGAACACGTGAGGGAAACAAGATGCAGACACCAAGGTCAGTGCAGAAGGAGGGGGAAGAGCTGCTCCAGGTGCTGGAGCTGAGATTCCTCTGCAGACTGTGGTGAGACCATGGTGAAGCAGCTGTGTCCCTGCAGCCCATGGGGATCCATGGGGGATGCAGGGATCCACCCACAGCCCATGGGGATCCATGGGGGATGCAGAGATCCACCCACAGCCCATGGGGATCCATGGGGGATGCAGGGATCCACCCGCAGCCCATGTGGGAGATGAGCAGATGGATGCCTGGAGGAGGCTGCAATCCAGTGGCAGACCTGGTGGAGAGAGGGGGCCCTGCTTCCAGGCTGGAGCAGCCTGTCCTTGAAGGATTGCACCCCTTGGAAAAGTGACCCACACCACAGCAGCTTTAGAAGGACTGTGTGCCCATAGGAGGGACTCACATTGCAGCAGTTTTGGGAGGATTCCTGCTTGTGGGATTGGAGCCGTGGTGGAGAGGGTTGCAGAGAACTCTCTCCTGTGGGAAGGGACCCCATGGTGTAGCAGGGGAAGGACTCATCTCCCTGAGCAGTGGAAGAAAACCTCGGATGATGAACTGACCAAAACCCCCATGCCCTGTCCTCTGCACTGTCAGTGGGAAGGAGGGAAGGGATGGGGGAAGCAAAGGTGTTTCAAGGGCTTATTTTACTTCTCATTATCCTCCTCTGATTTTGTTAGTAATAAATTCACTTTGTACTTCTAAGTTGAGCCTGTTTTGCCCTTGGAGTGTTTTCTCCCAGTCCTTATCTCAACTCATGAACCCTTTGTTAATTTTTTCTCTCCTCTGCCTAGCTGTGGCAGGGGAGGGTGAGTGAGTGGCTTTTGTGGGTGCCTGGAGTTTGGCCAGGGTCAAACCATGACAGGTTGTCTTAGGTTGAAAGAAGTTAGTAGGGGTGTGTATTCTATTTGCCATCTGTTAGACGTGGGGCAGTTATCTTCTGTTAATTGGGCAGTTTTCTTTATCTCTTCCACAACCAGTCCTCCCTCCAGGAAATATCTTCTGTTCATGGCCACTGAGTCTCACTGCATGCCTGATAAAATTCCATCATCCATTGGGAGATGCTCCGCCCAGGGGGAGGAGCCAAGTATTCTTATCCGGATATAAGCAGAGATTTAGAGCACCACAGCAGCCTTTTCCTACTGGATTCCCAGAGGAGCAGCTTTCTTCTCCACTGGATTCCCAGGGGAAGACCAGGGCCATGTACACCACTACAGGACTTTCAGAGGAAAACTCCACCCTTCTACACGATCACTGCTCCAACAGAACCACACCTGGCACTGCAGGAGCACTGCAGCCACCATTTAATGGGACTGCTGACCAACAGAGTGTCAGGTCATATTCTGACTCTGCCAGTGGTTTGTTTTCTTTTTTGTACTATGGCATTTGTATTTTTAGTTTTCCTAGTAAAGAACTGCTATTCCTATTCCCATATCTTTGCCTGACAGCCCCTTAATTTCAAAATCATAATAATTTGGAGGGAGGGGGTTTACATTTTCTGTTTTAAGGAAGGCTCCTGCCTTCCTTAGCACACACCTGTGTTGTCAAACCAAGATGGAGGTGTTTCCTGAACCCCGCTATCTGCTCCCATCGGGATTATGGGCGGCAGCTGGGACAGGGTGGCCATGGAGAGGGGTCAGGCTGAGCCCTTCCCAGAGCAGGGCTTAGTTAGTATGGGACAGCAGCACTGGGACAGCTACAATGGTTCTGTTTCCTACTGAAATACTTCATCCTTTCTCTTTAAATGAAGTTTAGATGGAAAACCTAGACCAAGTCCTTCCCTGGGCAAAATCACTTCTTGTTTTAACTTGAAGCTTTTATTTTTCTGAAGGAAGAGGGGCTCCAGAACTGACAGATCCTGAAACTTGGCAACCCCTGGCACCTTCCAGGGTATCACTCACCTCAGTTCATTACGGAGATTGCTGTGTTTTTCCGTCAGAATTTTATTCTTGACCTTCTGGGGGACATCGGGGATGTACCAGGCTGCGATCAGCTTCACACACAGAGCCACGTGCTGTGGGAAGCAAAGGCAGTCAGGGGCTCCCAGGCCTGGCACAAGGCACAGATCCACCCCCTTTCCCAGCCCTCTCCTGCCTCCCTGGGTGCTCACCTCGAAGAGGATGAGGAAGGCGAGCCGGGCTGCAAAGATGTGCCAGAACTGGACGGTGTAGGTGTAGTCGTCAGCATTCCGGTAATCCCGGTACCTGCAGCACAGCTCCGTCGGTGCCAGCCCAGGCCATTCCATTCTGGCCTGGATGTCATGGTGAGGGACAGGGGGAGGGCAGGGGGTTGCTCTTACCTGCACTCCTTGATCTGCTTCTCTTTAAATTCTGGCAGCACCTTGGTGTGGGGCTCAAAGTCCTGGATGTGGAATATGGAGAGGCTGTTGTTGATGTAGCCGGTGGAGCAGCTGTGGGGAAGGACCGGGTTGAGCACGGATTGTACCTCCTGTTCTGGGGAAGCAGAACCCACCTGGGGCTCTCACTGCCCACTTTCACAAAGCTTGGTGAAAATGGAGGGCTCAGAGGCTTCTGTCCAGTTTGAGTGAACTGGGTCAGTCAGCCAAGGCTTGGAGAAACCGGGGGAGGGCAGGAGAGAGCATGTGCCTGCATCCTGGGAATCCTGTAGCTCTCCAGTGTTACACACTGCCCTTTCCTTCCACAGGGATGATGTCAGATGCTATGTGGGGATGTTCCCCTGCTCCCCTTTCCCCCCCACCTTGCTTTGGGGGACAGCTCAGCTGTCTTGTGCTCCTGCAGTGGTGGCACTGAGGCAGGAGGGGACAGGGCCGTGGGGATGCTGTGGGCAGGAACTGTCTCAGAACTGAACTCACTCCATGCTGGTGTGGTTCTCCCTCACGCAGGGGCTGTACATGTACTTGTAGACCTGCACGGGGATGAAGTCGGAGGTGATGGCGATCACCAGCCCGTTCCCAATGACAGCCAGGATGCCAATGGCCTCTAGGACCTGCAGCCAGATCCCTGTGGGAGAGGAGCAGCCGGTGAGGTCCCTCTGCCAGCTCACTGCCACCATTCCAGCTCAGAGACAGCTTTAGCATGGCCAGGTTGAGGAAGGAGCCTCCAAGCTGCACTTCAGCCTCTGGCAGAGTCTGAAGCAGCTTGTCCTTCTCCACCTCATGGCTCTCCCTGTGCTGTCCCAAAGCCATGGGGGCTCAGGGGCTCAGCCTGGTGCTGGCAGGACCCCTCTCACCGATGTCCTTGGCCTTCCTGGGCACCATGCGCCGGCGCAGCCGCATCATCTTGATGGCGTCCATGTGGATCTCGATGACGTTGTTGATGAGGGCCAGCAGCGGGGCCAGGGGAAAGGCAGCCACAAAGATGGTGGTGAAGCTGTACTGGATCACTGTGGAGGGGCAAACGCAGGGTGCTGGTGTGAAGCCACCGCAGAGGGGATGTCCCCCTCTGCTTGGGTTTGTCCTGCTTTGTGGCTTGGGTCAGAGGGGTTTGCAGGGGTGGAAGAGGAGATAGCCATGTCCTGGGGACGCCCAGCTCTCATGGGGCTGTCAGAGAGTGGGATCTGTGGGGATAGTTGAGCCAGCCAGCCACAGGCACACCCTGGGGTTACAGCCATGGCCCTAGAAGGAGAGGAAGGTCCGAGGCAGGGCCAAAAGCTAGCACAGTTGCTTGCTCTCTGTTTTGGGAATGATCCTGGTGTCCCAGGGCTCTCAGAGTGGGGCTGGGTGTGGAGCTGTGGCTCCTTGCCTGTGTATGGACTCCCTAGCATCCATCACTCCCCAGCCAAGGAGTGCACATGGATCTGCCCCACGTACCTATCTCCAAGTACTCGTTGAACAAGCTGAAGACGTTGACCTCATTGAGTTCATAGTTATTCAGCCACTGCCTTTTGCAGGGGTCCTCTGCCTCCTCCTCCTCTCCTAACATCAGACTTCTCTTCTTGGGGCGCTTTTTCTTCTTCCGTAGCTGGTGGGATATCAAGCTGCCGTGGGAGAGAGGGATTTGTGTGGCTACCTGCAGAGGACAGCAGGGCTGGGCTGCTGCCAGCACATCCCTGGAGGAAGGGGAAAAGGAAGAAGACCAGGGTTCCTCTCTCTGGAAAGTGTCAGTGTGGGAAACTTACGGGATGAGATACTCCATGATGTTGCTGATGGTCTGCTTGAGCACCATGATGACAGCCATCTGGATGAAGAGGTCGGTGATGCAGCCACTAGGGTGGCACTGGAGGGGACAACAAGACAGGGGTAGTGCCCTGCAAGCAGGGTGGGTGGGCCCAAGGGACCCTTTGGCAGGTGCTATGGGAAAAAGCTGAGTTTCCCAGAGGCTCCCTGGGCAGTAGGGAAAGGAAGAGGAGGAGTTGTTTGTGGGGTCAGAGAGTGGGTGCCTCACCTCCTCCAGCCTCCAGTGGCCAGCGATGCGCACGTAATGCCCTGGGTGGCCATTGATCCTGAGCAAGGAAGCAACAGTGATAATCCTGGGGCCATGGGCCTCCTGAGTCCCAGATGGGGTCCCTGTGCCTGGTGGGGAGGGCAGAGGGGCTGGGCTGTCCATACACCCTGGGGAGAGTCAGGAACACCCATCCCAAACCCTGGCTGCCCTGTGTTCTCCACTCACCGTCCCAGGAAGAAGGCGATGTAGATGAGCGAGGAGAAGTTTGTGAAGAACTGAAAGAGGAAGATCTTCACAGTGAAGTTGTTCTCCCGCTGCGAGAAGGTCCGTGGTTTCTCTAGGAAAGGGAGCAATGCCCAGGGGCTTGGTCAGAGCAGTGGGACCTTGCCCTGCTCCCCCATGGGTGCCACCACAGCTCTGAAGGTCCAAAGGGTATCTGCCCCTTGTGTAGCCTTCCCTGTCCTCCACCTGAGCCCTCTGATGGAGGTAAGTCCACCCAAGCAGGGAGGTCCCTCAGAGCCATGAGCTGAGGGAGAAAGGGCCTTAGAGCTGAGAAGAAATTAATGTTGTGACCTCTCCTGGAGCTGGGGTGGCTTCCTGCTCATGCCAGGTCTCAGCCCTGTAGGGTGACTGTCCCTGCAAAGCTGGCTGTGGGACAGCGTGTGGGCACAGGTGAGTGTGTGCTGGGGGGCTGCTGGCCCCCATGTGTGGAGCTGCCTGGGAACTGTCTTGTGCTGGTGGAGGGAGGGAAGGGGATGGGAGGCTGGCTGTGCTCAGGGACAAAAGGGCGCTGCAGGTGGGACACAACCCATTTCCCTTACCCAGGTCGCAGAGGAAGAGGGCCACGTGCCAGTTGACCTGCAGGACAGAGGGATACGATGAGCAGGGGGGGCTGGCCGTGGGGAAATCCTGACAGGTACACCATGTGGCTCCTCACCTTGGTCATGATGACGATGGTGATGTAGTGCAGCACAGCCCCCGTCAGCACGGCGATGATGTCGGCGTGCTTGCTCAGCAGGCTCACGTCGCTCTGCGTGAACAGAGCCATGGCCACCGCCCGGTAGATGACGAGTGCGTGGGCAATGCCGATCAGCACCATGATCTGTGGGGAGGGAGAGGAGGGGTCAGGAGCCACGGAGGGCACGTGCTCCATCGCACCTGGAGGTGGCCTCAAAGGCCAACCAGTGCCCTTCGGTGGAGGCTGATAAGTTCGTGGGTGTAGTGATGGGACAAGGAGTAATGGGTACAAACTGAAGGAGAGGAAATTTAGGCTGCACGTTAGGAAGAAATTCTTCCCTGTGAGCGTGGGGAGATACTGGAACAGGCTCCCCAGGGATGTTGCAAATGCCCCAGCGCTGGCAGTGTTCATGGTCAGATGGGACAAGGCCTTGAACAACCTGGAGTAGTGGGAGGTGTCCTTGCCCATGGCATGGGGCTTGGGACTAGATAAGGTCCCTTCCAACCCTTAACATTCTGTGATTCCAGGATTCTGTCTCCACCTGAGCCAGTCTCCACTGACCCACAGCAGGGACAAGTGCATTGGGATTTGCCTCTTCCTGCTCTCCATGTCACTGCCTTGATCCTCACTGCAAGAGCAGAGCCTTCAGCCCATGTCCCCAAAGGGTGGGTGGCCCCTGCCGTCAGCACAGTGAGGTGTGAGCATGAGGAAGCCCCAGGATCTTTGTGATGGGCATGGAACTGCCCTAAAAACCTGATCTGTGCCTTTGCTCCTTTGGTCCATGCGTTCCCATTGTCACCCAGCACGTACCATCAGCAGGGCCAAGATGAGGACAATGGTGCTGCGGAAGTAGGAGTGCTGGTACAGCCGGGGTTCGTGCTGCGAGTTATTGATCAGCTGCAGAGCCAGCTCCTCCTTAAAAAAATTAATAAATTAAAGTTAGTAACGGGAAAGAAAAGACCCAGCAGTGCTTTGTGCCCCTTGTGTCAGTGGACATATGGGATGAGCAGTGCTGGAGAAGGACAGGGGTGAGCACCCAACCCACGAGAGCATGGCCAAGCCTGATTGAGTTCAGTCTGGGCAAGGGACCCCTCTGAAGTGTCTTTTATAGATCCAGGTGACTCCTGCCCTGAAAGGGAAAGCATCAAGCACGAAATATGATGTCCTCACCTCTTCCTCATCCCACCCGTAGAGGTCCCAGCTGGTGACCACATTGGCTCTCTCCCTCTTCCACAGCTCCAGGAATACAGTGGCTGGATTGGGAAGGAGAAAGTGCAGTGACACTTAGGAATGGCTCTGAAAGCCAACCCTCTGTCTCCCAGAGAGTTACATCACATCCAACCTGATGGCAAACCAGCCTGGACTGCCCTTGGCCCATGGACAGGCAGTCCCCTCTGTGCCTTGGTGACCTGGAAGGGCCCTGGACAGGCAGCAGTGAGGGAACAGGGATGGTGCAGGTCATCTTTCACTGGCCTGGTCTAGTGTCCGTAGGGAATTTGGGATAAGTCACTTTTCAGGTGGAATGGGTGTCCTGCACTGCACCCTGGCAAGGCTACACCTCTCCAACTCCAATTCCAACCACCCCTTATGTTAATTGGGTCGATGCTCCTGATTGTGTCCCTGCGTGACCCAGCCCACGGACACACTCAGGACTGTGCCATGGCTTCGCAGGTGGCACACCCAGCCCACTCCCGAGGTGGCTGGTCAGGGAACGGGCTGTGGAAAAGCCAGATGAGTGTGTAACTAAGGCAGCAATGGGATCCCATCATCCCACAGCAAATATAAGACCCTGCAGTGATTTGGGAAGTTGGAGGAGGAGTCCCCTCCTTGTGGTTGTGGCCGTTTATATGCAGCTGGGTGCCTTAGGGGAGGCTATGCTGAGCAGAAGCTTCAGGTAGGACAAACTTCAGGTAAGGAATATTTGGGGAGCTGGAGGATATCACCAGGGTGGTTTTGTCTCTTGCTGTGTCTGGAAGGGGAGCTGAAGGCTCTGGAAGTGGAGGAGATATAAACCCCTCCCTAAGGGTGAAGCTATGTTGGTGTTCCTTTTTCCTCCTTCTGCTCCCTCTCCCAACCACATGTGCTGGGCACGCAGGCATGGACACCTACCCCAGATGGCCATGAACATGGCAAACACCACCGTGGCCTCGTTATCAATCATGTGAGTGACCTGGAAGAGATGAAGGAAGAGTGTGATGGGGCACTGAGGAGCAGGGGTTGTGGTACCTCGGGGTCTTGCCATGCTTGTCTCCCCTGAGACAGGTAAAGGTGCTACAGGAGGGCAAAATGCTGGAAGGTGATGGACACTGGGGCTTGTTACTGGTGAAATATTCCATGGTGATGATGGAGACTGTGACCTGGGGTGGGTCTTCTGTTTTAGTGGTGCGGGAGCAGCATGAGCTGGGAGTGTTTCCCCATTGTTTACCTTGAGCCTGCCCTGGAAAGGGGTTTCCCTACCTTGGCATAGGTGCAGGTGTCAGAGAGGACCCAGAATGAGCAGTTCTGGTCGCAGAGCGGGCACATGATGGTGTTGTTGGCATCACAGATCTCCTTGCTGGAAGAAAGGAGAAGAGAAACCAAGGGGGACAAGGGTGCCTCAGAGCCACCTGCAGACCTGGATGGGATGTGCATTTGGCATTCCCAAGGGCCTTACCTCACCTGGCTGGAACTGAAAACAGTAGCCCCAGCTGCGACAGTTGCCAGCCCAGCCAGGGCAGCGAAAATCAGCAGGTAGGTGTACCAGCCCAGCCAGGCGAAGTACAAGGCCACCTTCTCTCCAAAATAGCACCTAGGACAAAAGGTGAGGTGGGAATTGCAGCCAGAAAGGAGATCAGATTTTGGGAGTGACTAGAAAATGCCCATGGTGGCAGTATCTCAGTTTTTATGGTGTGGGGGGCAGGTTGGAGTCATGGGTAAGAAATGACTGACTGAGGGACTGGGAGCGCTGTATCCCGTGCCAGCTGTCAGAAGTGCACCTCTGTTTTAAGATCTCCCCTCTACCCAAGCCCCCTGGCAGGTTTATAAAGTAACACGTTCTTTTTGCCCTCCTGCCCCTGCCCACAGAGTTAGTTTTCAAAAACAAGAGCCGTGCTCTTTCCTGGGATTTCATGTGGTTGTAGGAGCCCCATGTTGCCCTTACTGCCCTGAGTTCAGCCTCGGGCTGGCTGTGCAGCACTGATGCTCCATTCCCACCTCTTTTGCCTTCTGAATGTGACTGAAAACCAAACAGGTTCATTACAGTCCTCACAGACACGGGGTCGTTTCATGCTGCAGGATTAGCAGATGGAGCTCAGAGCCACAGGGATAACCCTCAGGCTAAGAGCTTTGGAAGCTGCAGAGGCAGCCCAGTGCTTGTGAGAAGAGTCAGGTTCAAACTAATGATTTTTAAGACAATGCAGAAGCCTGGCAAAAGGCATTGAGTTGTCTGTGTTTCATTTGGGACCTCTTGGTTGGAAAGATCTGCCTCTTGTGCCTGTGTTACCTGATCTCCTCAATTGGCTGCTCCTTAAATAGAACTCTCCAGCGAGCCCACTTCTTCTTTAGTATTTCCCTTATCTCTTCTTTCTGGAGAGCAGAGAAGTTGGTTGGATGCAGGAACATCAGGGCACCCTTAGTGCCCTGCCCAGCTGCAGGGCAGCTGCCAGGAGCTTTGCTGTGCCCTTCAGCCAGCGAGCTCCTGGTGCAGCCCCACTCACCCCCAGGTCCCCCCCACCCCAATCTGCTCCTCCATCTCTCCTGGATTTTCCTCCCAGGCACTGTGTGCTCGGCCTCACCTTGTGCAGGGGAAAGGCTGCCTCAAACACCTTCTTCTTCATCAGGTCATGCAGCTTCTCTGGGAGCAGAGCAGAAAGGACAGGGTTAGGCTTAGGGTTTTGGGGAGACAGAGCAGAGGAACTGGTGGTTCCTGCAGTCCAAATCTCCCAACCTCTGGATGCAGCAGCAAATTGACTTGTCTGAGCTCCCCCCTTTTCTATTCTCCCCAGGGTGGCAGGGCAACTGGGATGCCAGTGCCCAGGATTCTTGGGCAGGATTCTTCCTACAGATCCAGGTTGAGCATCACCCCTGTGATCCCCATTCCCTTACCTAAGTCAGATGTCACAGTGTTCTGGAGGATGAAGTGCACCACCCGTATCCTGAACAAGGAGAAACTCTGCTTAAAGGCGGCTCTGGGATACAGACTTGTGTTGTGTGGCTCAGGAAAATGGGGCACAGAAGGGAGAAGGTGTGCACTAAAATCCAGGGAAGCAAGGGAGGGAGAGATGTGAGCAGTGAGAAGCCATCAGCTTTGCACGTGGGAGGTGAAGGAAGGTTCTGTGGAAAGTGAAAAGGCTGCCACAGCTGTGAACTGAGCTGGAAAATGGGTGCTGGTGTGGAGAACAGTGAGTGCAGGAGGCTGGAAATCAGCTCAGCACCCACCTGGTGGTCACTGGGACGTCCTGGTAGGCACTGAAGTTTTGCTGCCTGCTGTTGGGGTTTGTCAGGAGACACTGGTATTTCCAGAAGATGTGCTGTGGGGCACGCACTCCATAAAAGAGCTTTGTGTCCTCAATTTTCTGGTGAAGGGAAGAGAAGGGCTGTTAAAACAGAGCCAGAGAGGCAGGGGAGGGCCTAAGCTGGAAGGGCTGGGGGTTGTGTGAGTTCTGGATCCGGGGTCCTTCTCTGCTGGTTGAGCAAGTGGGTCATTTTCCAGCCCTGATGTAGTGAACAGCTCAATGGTTCAGGCCTCTCCTATTTCTTGGGAGGCAGGAGCCCAAGTCAGGCCAAGTATCTGCTGCTTTTTCCTCCCACAGCCCCTCACCTTGATGGTGAAGCCCTTCTTGCTCAGCTCATCCAGGAACTTCTTCCTCTTGATCTCCTTCTCACTGCCCATTTCGTGGATGTCACTCACCAGGACAAAATCCCACTTCTCTTCATTCTGCCCACAAAACCATCAGGGAATTATTAGGGATGGAAAGCTGAGAGCTCTCCTTCCCAGCTCCAGCCTCTCGGAGGTTTGGACCCTCATTGTGGCTGTGTGGAGGGGAGCTGGGAATGAGCAAGGGAAATGGGGATTTGTCCCCTCTCTGAGCTGGGCTGGACTTGCTGCAGATGCAGAAGGAGCAGAGCTTACCGGGGAGGCAAAGGAGTCCGTGTCCTCAGCAGGAAATTCCCTGCAGGGAGTCAGCAGAATTTCATCCTGGTGAAAAGAAAACCAGTGAAGGGAAGGCTTCAGCAGGCTCCTTGGGAGATCCTGTGTTTCCCTCTTCCAGCAGCCTCCAAGAGATGGCCAGGGAGGAAGGTAAGAGCAGGCTTGTGTGTGAAACCTTCTGCCACATGCTCCTGATCACCAGTTTGGGGTCTTGACAAGCCAGCCAGGGATTTGTGTTTAGGAATGCTGTGTTTAGGGACTGCTGCCCTGGGGGGGTGTGCAGGCTCCCCTAGAACTCATCGTGCCCAACTGTGCCCTGGAGCTGTGAGGGATCTGGACCAGGAGAAAAACTCTCCCTCAGCTCTTTCAGCTGATGTTCTGACATTTGTACTGGGGAAATGTTTACCTTTCACCCTCTCTCTTCATGCTACAGTGTATTTTACAGACTTTAATCAGCCTTTCCTATTCATCAGTTGTTCCTGTCAGACAGGGCACTGTTGGCTTTTTGGGGAAGGTGGCAAAGTAGTTTTAAATTCCAGTAAAGGGAGAGTGGAGCACGGACACTTGGAGGCTGGCACAACCCTGCAGGGAAGCAATTCCTGAAAAAAAATTCCTTGGAAAACATGTTGGATGGCTCAGGCTGCAGCCAAGGGACAGAGAGGGGAGGATGAGCTGCTGATCATAAAATCATAGAATATCCCAAGTCGGAAGAGACTCACAAGGATAATTGAATCCAGCTCCTGGCTCTGCACAGGACCACCCTAAGCATCCATGTGCCTAGGAGTGTTGTCCAAACACTGCTTGAACTCTGGCTTTTGCCTGTTCCCCTCCTTTGTGTCAGTGGCTCTGGAGAGAACATCTGTGCAGCTCCCACCTTCCTGGTTACAGGTAATTACACTCAGACATGCAAGGCTGCAGATGTGGGGGAGCACAAAGCAAACATCATGGAATGGTTTGTGTTGGAAAGGACCTTCGTGCCCATCCAGTCCCCCCAGGGACACCTTCCACTAGACCAGGCTGCTCCAATCTGGTGTTGGTCGCTTCCAGGGATGGGGCAGCCACAGCTTCCCTGTGCACCCTGTGCCAGGGCCTCAGCACTCCCACAGGGAAGAATTTCTTCCCAGTATCCCAGCTAACCCTGCTCTCCTTCAGCTTAAGCCATCAGCTGCCCTGTGGGGTTTTTTCCACCCTTTGGTGTGATTTGTGGTGTGTCCCCGCAGTTACGCCGCTGTTCCCGAGGGAAGGTGACGCAGCACAACAGTGGGAAGGGGAATGGGAATTCCCAGGGGTGGGAATATTGTCATTTGGTGTCACCAGAGACACTGTGACCTAAAAGAGCAGCCAGCCAGACGAGTTCCTCCAGCTGTAATCCTGGCAGCAGAGCCATGGTGGTGCAACTGTGCCCTGATGTAAGATCTGCATCCCGAGCTTTCACTGGAGAATGAGGCCATGGGAGCAGAGAGGCTGGGATGGGGAAAGGCTGAGATATTCTGCCAGATGCTCGCTCATGTGGATCAGCCAGAGCACAAGAGCCATGAGGAGACTGACTGACAAGAATGAGAAGAGGGAAGGCTTGAGAAGAGGGATGCTCTCCCCCAGAGGTGCTTTTGTAACAAGAGCCAGAACTTCTCTTGGATAAAAGGTACCCCAGTTTATAGCAAGAGGCAGGGGAAGGGTTCTGGTGCTGTCATCTGCTCTAGCCAGGTTTGGGGGGCAGGATTGGGTGCAGCAGTTCCCTGTATCCCAGTCTGAGCCCCTCTCTGGGCACAGGGGAAGGGGTGGAAGGTCTTAGGGATCTGCCCACTGCCAGTGCTCTGATGCTGGCATGGATCTGGCCTGGCACACTCTGCTGTTGTGTTGGCTCATTCCTGCCTGGCTGGTTTCTCTCAGCCTCCATGTACACCAGCCTCATCCTGCAGCAATTCTCTGGCAGTGCTACCTGTGATCTTGCAGATGGATGTGGAGGGGAAGCCATCCTTTGGGTATGGGAACATTTTGGGGTGTTCCTAATGCCACCTTGGCACACTTTTCCTGCTGCTGTTGTCCCCAATAAAGCTTAAGATGAGGTGAAGGGACCTGCTGGTATCACACCTTCTGTTCCCAGATGGCTCCCAACTCCAACACCTGTAGGGATGGTCCTGCTTGGGCATCCAGCCAGCACATCCACTTCCTTGGGAAGAGGCTGAGAGGTTACCAAGGTGGGCTCACAAAAAAGATGTTGGATTCATCCCAGTGGCTGCTGGGCCTCACCACGCCATGCAGGTGCCCAGCTTGCTTTTGAGGCCATATGGGGTGTGTATAGAAACCCAGAGTGGCTGGGGTGGAAGGGACCTTAAAGCCTGTCCAGTTCCACCTTCTGCCATGGGTGTGGACACCTTCCACTGGCCCAGGTTGCTCCAAGCCTTTCCAGCCTGGCTTTGGACGCTTCCAGGGATGGGACAGCCACAGCTTCTCTGGGAAATCCATTCCAGGGCCCCACCACCCTCCTGGTGGGATATTTCTTCCCAATATCCCATCTCATCCTGCCCTCTGGCAGTTTGAAACCANGGACAGCCACAGCTTCTCTGGGAAATCCATTCCAGGGCCCCACCACCCTCCTGGTGGGATATTTCTTCCCAATATCCCATCTCATCCTGCCCTCTGGCAGTTTGAAACCATTCCCCTTGTCCTGCCACTGCAGTTCCTGATGGGAAGGCAGGGATATGTGGGCAGGGATAGCCTCAGAGGGCTGGGACTTTGGGTCACTGCTACTCTCACGAGTAATTTTTTTTTCCTGGGAATTAGGGATGCTGTCTGACAGTGCCTGCTGTGCTCTGGCCTTGCAGGGCAGTGGGATCAGGTGCAGGCAAGGCTGCCTGGGCTCTGCAGTGGTTGTACGAACCCTGGGCTCTATCTCTGCTCTCGGGAAGGACAGTTTCAGTTTCACTCCTTCCTGCCCCGTGGTTGGAGCAGGATGTGGAGGTGCCGCTGTGCAAAGGTGTAAAAGTGGCACAATGGGAAGCAAGAATTTCCATATTTCCACGTTTGAAAAGGGCTTCTGTGCCTCCAAGGTGTACCATTGGTCCTTGTCCCCGGCCAGGTAACCCACTGCCCTGAGAGTTCCTTCTGGGAAGTGGCCACAGGCACCCTTGGGCTGTGTGCAGAGTCACCCGTGTGAGTAACTCAGGACAAGGACCTGGATAGGATCTGGCATCCTTGTTTTCCTTTCCAGTCATGGATTGGTGTGGGGTTGGGTGGTTCCCATCACCCACACTGAGATGATCAAATTGGTCTTATCTCCAGGATGTTTCTTACGCAGCTTCCCTTGGAGCACTTCCACCTTAGCCCATGGCTTGCTGAGAAGTGGGACAGCCTTTTGCTTGCACAGGCAGACCTGTACCTTTACTACCTGCCCTGACTTTGGAGAGTTTGCCTGGCTTTTCCCAGGAAAAAACCCCACATCTTTTCTTCCAAATTAGAGAAGAGAAAGATCACAGCTGCCTCTCTGCCCTTGCTGTATTCCAGGTGCTGCTGGAACACCTGAGGCTGTCACCTCTGCAGCGCTCATTCCTAGGTTTACATAAGCTCCATCCATACCATCCTTCCCTGATCCATGCTCTGGCACCTTTGAACTCTGGGACAAACATGTGGGGCCAGTGTTACCCCACTGCACCTTGGGATGGTGCATGGGACCTCAGCACATCCTGCTTTCCCTGTCACGCACTTGTGGTAGGAATTTTGTACCTTAAAGGCTGAAAGCAGGTGAATGGTAGAGATTGGAGGTTAATGTACCCTGTGTTTCCAAGGCACAGGTGCTCAGAGGTGCTGAAAAGCAGCATCCTGGGAATATCAGGGCAGTTTCTGTTCCTACCTGCATGGTGAAGCGGAGAGCCTTCCTCGGTGCCCCTCTCTCCAGGAGCCCCTCGGGGCAGATCCCTAAGGAGAGGGCTGGCGTGCAGGATGGGCAGGAGGCTCCTGGGCTCTCTCACGCTGTGGTTTCCTTCCCCAGCTCCTTTGCCCGAGGTCTCAGAGGTCTCATGTGAACCGAGTGGTGCTGTGACTTCCGTGTGGCACTCGTGCCTGCCTTGGGAGGGAGCTGCCTCTGCCTAGCAGTGGGCAGATATCGGGAGAAGGTGAGGGAGCTGCCCTTCACCCTCGCCCAGAGGAGTGGCAAGCCCAGAACCGCCCCGTGCAGGTAACAGTGCCGAGCTCCTCCTGCCAGCTCCAGGGCGCTGCTTTCCCCTCTGTCCCTCGTGGTGCCAGGGCTGTGTGTGGTACCCTGTGACATCCCCAAGAGGTGCCATAAACTGGCCAAAAGGAGCTATTAACAGAAGCTCTGGAAAGCTCTAGAAGTCTCCTCTTGACGCCCCACTGGTTGGTAAAACAGCTTTGGGAGTTGTGTGCTGTTTTCTTCCCGTGTGTAATGGTGCTGTCAGCCTGACCTTGAACACTTCCACGGCTTCTCTGGGCAACCTGTGCCAGGGCCTCACCACCCTCACAGGGAAGAATTTCTTCCCAAGATGCCATCGAACCCTGCCCTCTGGCAGTGGGGAGCCATTCCCCCTTATCCTGTCACTCCAGGCCCTTGTCCAAGGCTCTTGTCCAGCTTCCTTGCAGGCTCCCTTCAGGTACTGCAAGGGGCAATCAGGTTACCCCGAAGCCTTCTCTTCTCCGGGCTGAGCAATCCCAATCCTCATAGCCTTTCCTCATGGCAGACTGTTCCATCCCTCTGATCAACTTGGTGTCCTCCCTTCTCTGGACTCTCCCCAACAGGTTGATGTCCTTCCTGTGCTGGGGACCCTGGAGCTGGATGCAGAAGTTCAGGTAGGGTCTCACCTGAGCAGAGGGAAAGAATCAACTCCCATCTGGACCTATGGCTTGTAACAGGGAATAATTCTTATTATAAAAAGTGAGTGAAAATGTTGTGTGTAAGCCAGATCTTGCCTTACACCTGTTTTCTGGGGGTGGTGGGGTGGTGGTTGCTTTTGTTTAGAAATAAGAAGAGCATTTCCTGGGAAACAGGAGGGTCAATAACTGCTCTGGATTCCCTTGTGCCCTCCAATGGCATTCCTGTGGGCTAATATAAAATAAACCAAGTTCTGGGGGGGTAATCCAGTTGTGTTCTGCTAGGAAAGGCAGCCAGCATTTCCAGAGTGATGCTCCCAGTTAAGCCACCATCACCCTGTGGCTTTGCCAAGTGCCTTGAACAGGTGCTAAACCAGACCTAGGGATTACTGGGAGGAAAAAAGAGTTATCTTCCCAATATCCTGCTGTGTGTGAAACCAAGGTGTGGGCAGACCTTTAGCCTTCCAGGGGTGATCCATGTGCTGGGAGCGGAGAACAGGCTGTATCTCTGGGAGAGTGTGTGTGTTTACCCAGAGAGAGTGAAGCCCTGCCAGGCAGTGCTTTCCACCTGGCGGCGGGGCAAAGGCCTTCGGAATGGGAGCGCTGCCATGTTCCAGGGAAATGGGGTTATCTGTGGGAGGAACAGCTGTGGCACTCCTCCCATGCTCCTGCTTCTCCTTCCTGAATAGGGCTCAGCTCTCCAAACAGCCCAGGAGGTTCATGCACCCAGCAGCAGTTCCCAAAGCCCATGGATGTCACAGCCGGTGGGGAAGGCGAGTCTGTGCCGGCAGGTCAGCTTTGGCTGAGGTATATCCAGCCCCTGCAGGATCTTTCATGGCACTTGGAGGAGACCATGCTGCTGCTGCTCCTGTTTAGGGAGAAATTTGGGTTTTTCTGGGCAGGATTTAGCTGCATTTGCAGCAAGGCAGGTGAGCAGGTTGATGCTGTCCCTCTTTCAGTGCTTCCCTCCCCTCCTGCATTTGCTGCTCTCAGGTGACTGGGGCTGAGTAGGGCAAGTGGGGAGGGAGCCACACGAACCCGGTGGGAGCAGAGGAAATTATTTAGGATGTGATCAGCTCTGTGGCTGCTGGGTTGGTCACACACCTGAACCCACTGGACTCCAGCCACCTTGGGCAGGGATCTGACCTGCATTGGCAGGGAAGCTCCAGGAGCACTCCCTGAGCTGTTAGTCCTGGCTGGATGTGGAGATGGTAATTCCCACCTGAGGAGACTGCTGAAGTGTTTTGTGTGTGAAACCACTGTGGCTGGATAGAGGCTGCCTGTCCACCTCCTGCCTGGCAGCAGTGCTTTTGGACAGGGAGCTCCACTTCTGAGGGTGCAAAGGCACTGATTCAGGATGGTGCTCAAATGGCAGCAGATGTCTGTGTTCTATCATAAAGATGGGGGTGTTTTCACCCAATCCTGGTCTGTTTGGATCCGTGGGTATCCTTGGAGCTACAGTCAATGTTAGAACAGAGGGTGTGGTTTGGGGTGAAACCCTGCTTGCAATTAAAGTACTGGATGCTCATTCCGAGCAGGGAATGCTTAGACTGGATTTTAGGAGAAGGTTCTTCCCCCAGAGGGTGGTCGGGCACTGAGCAGGCTCCCCAGGCAGTGGTAACAGCCCCAAGGCTGCCGGAGCTCAAGGAGCGTTTGGCGATGCTCTCAGGCATGGAGTGGGATTGTTGTGGTGTCTGGGCAGGGCAGGAACTGGACTGGCTGATCCTTATGGATGCCTTCCAACTCGGGATATTCTGCGATCTCTTGGAACAAGGTGAGTGCCTCCAGCTCTCATAAAGCATCGTGGGGTGTGCAGGAGAGTGTTTTAGGCTGGAGGGGGGATTGTGCCGCATGCAGAAATGTCCTTTACCTGTCCCAGCACTGTGTTTTGCTGGCGTTTGCCCGCTCCTCGCCCAGCCCGCTCCTGCCCTCCTGTGGCCAGCTCCGTAATTCCACAGAATCCCAGAATCCTGGAGTGCTTGGGATTGCAAGGGACATCAAAGCCGCTCCAGTGCCACCCCCTGCCATGGGCCCTGACACCTTCCATTATCCCAGGATGCTCCAAGCCTCGTCCAGCCTGGCCTTGGGCACTTCCAGGGATGGGGCAGCCACAGCTTCCCTGGGAAACCTGTGCCAGGGCCTCAGCACCCTCACAGGGAAGGATTTCTTCCCAATGTCCCATCTAATCCTGCTCCCTGTTCTACGTAATTAATAGAACCACGTGTGAAAAACGCCAATCGCTTGTTTTTAAAATTTTAGAAGTTTAATAGTAATAAAATGGTTATAAAGATAGTAATATAATTAGAGTAATAAGAATTTGGACAATTAGGATTTAGGACAATACGAGACAATAAAAACAAAGAGTTACGGACAGTCTGGGTACCTCTTTCTGAGCAAAATAAGCCCGAAAAAGGACACCTGTTAACAGAGGATTAACCCTTAAAAGCAAAAGCCTGTTGCATATTCATACGTCTCATACATGATGCATAAATTCCATTCAAACAAAGGATTCTGTCTGGTCAGTGTCAGCTTCTTCCTCTTAATCCTAACACGTCTTCAGGGCTGAGCGAGGCGGGAAGAAGTTAGTTTCTTCTGATAATGAGCAATAAATTCTCTTTCTCTGAAAGGCTCAGGTGTCCTGAGCTTGCTATCTGGTGTGGGTACCTCATTCCTTTCTTTAAAAAAAAAAAAAACCCCACATAGTTTCTATTTTAACTACAAAACTACATTTACCATACTATTAAAATGTTAATACAGCACTACTAATCAATGCAACATAATACATATAGTAAATATCTGCGTAGGGCCATATAATATGGACTTTTCACACATGGAATAGCTTTGGGTGGGAAGGGACCTTTAAAGCTTGCCTTGATTATTTGCCATCCTGTAAATATTTCCTCTAATTTCCTTCCCTGATTCATTTCTCTGCTCCCACAGGACTTTGCCTTCCCTCCACACAGTATTCCTGGAGCTTGCTGCCATGCCAAGATCTTTCCAGAACGCTGGAGCTCCCTGCCTGCCGTCCGGGATCAGCGTGGCACATTCCGGATGAGGAGCCTGACCAAGGTAATTTGGGAAGGGCTGCGGAATTTTAGAATTCTTCAGATCTAAGGGCACCCTGCAAGCACCCCCAGCCCTGGCCAGACTCTCCGGGTGGGAACAAAAACTTTCACCAGGCAAAACACAGATATCTAACAGATATTTAACATTTCATCGCACAAAGACACGGGAATCGGGACAGCCACGGCATCAGGGATGGGGTACCCAGCGTGAGGTACTCGAGGTCCGCACGGCAGCCTGGCAAAGGACACTTTTGAACGGAGATATTTTGTTTAATGACCGCTCTCCGGCCGCCCTGAGGGCCTCGGGCTCCCGCCCTCAGGGGCGGCGGCGGCTCCCGCTCAGGGCGCCGCCTGGCGGTCGCGCGGGGGGCGGGGAG
>VYZP01044202.1:0-14566 GCA_013400635.1 Hypocryptadius cinnamomeus
CCCTGCCCCTGCCCTGTCCAGACCCTGCCCCTGACCTGCTCAGTCAGCTGAGACATTCAAGTGTCCCAGGCCAGGCTGGATGGGTCTTGGAGCACCCTGGGACAGTGGGAGGTGTCCCTGCCATGGCAGGGGTGGCACTGGGTGGGCTTTGAGGTCCCTTCCCACCCAAGCCATTCCAGGACTCCATGATTCATGCCATGAACTATGTCCTGCCCCACGGCTGCCTGGTTTTGCCATGAGTATGGATATTGGGGTGGGAAAGCAATAGAAAATTCACCTTTTTAGAAAAAATTGCCAGGTCAGGGTAAGTGAACGCTCCTCAGAGGCTGCCCCAGGTGGGTGCAGGTCTGCTCTGCCTCAAGGAGAAGCTCTGGAAGGCATTCTCAGGGTACACTTCCCCTGTTTCCCGGGGCTCCCGGAGGTGTGAGGGATTTGCAGCACAATGAGCCGTGTAATGCAGAAAGACTCCGGGCTTGGATGCCCTTTCAGGGCTTAGGAGTGGCCAAATGGAAAACAGCCACACAGAAACCCCAGACAAATAAAGGTTATTCCTTTCCCAGTGATGTAAAATCACAGCCCCTTTCTTTCCCTCCTCCTTTTTCAGCTTAAGCTTTGTTTTAGAGCTTTTCCACGTATTTCCCGTAGAACTACTTCTGCTTTTGGCTTGTAGTGACAAAATGGTGACTCATGATGACTCAAATCCTGAGGAATTCCAAAGAGTCATTGGCCAAAGTTGCCCCCAGCATGGACAGAACCCCCCAGCCAGGCTCGGGGCTCAGCTTGTGCTGCTGGGCAAGAACTTGAGCAAAGCGTGAAGTGCTGTGGCAGAACAAATCCAGTTCAGCCCAGTTTGTGCCTCTCTGCTCTGCAGGTGGCCTGGCAGCTGTGATCTACACGGATGCCCTGCAGACCCTCATCATGCTCATCGGGGCCGTGTCCCTCATGGTCTTCAGTGAGTGTTCTCCTGGGGCTTTGGCACTCACACTGTGACAGAAGCCTCATCAAGTTAAATATTGGGGAGGAAATAGGGAGAAATCCTCTTCCCTGGGAGGGTGGGAGGCCCTGGCACAGGGTGCCCAGAGCAGCTGTGGCTGCCCCTGGATCCCTGGCAGTGTTCCAGGCCAGGCTGGACAGGGCTTGGGGCACCCTGGGACAGTGGAAGGTGTCCCTGCCATGGCAGGGGTGGCACTGGATGGGCTTTAAGGTCCCTTCCAACCCAAACCATGGCAGGATTCTGTGATTACACAGGAGAGGCAGCACCTGCTCCAGCCAGCAGTGAGTGCCTGCCCTTCCCCAGCCTGAAGTGAGAATCAAGAGCTGCTGATTTTTAAGGAATACTTGTGGAGCATCAGCCACAGTGACCCAGAGACTGGAATCAGAGTCCTGACCTGGGGGGATGCAGTAACAGCTTCTCATGACCCATTGCAGGTTTTATTGAAGTTGGTGGCCTTGAAGGTTTACAGGCAAAATACTTTGATGCCATTCCCAGCATCCGCAGGGAGAACAGCAGCTGTGGCCTGCCCAGGGAAGATGCTTTCCACATCTTCCGAGACCCCGTGAGCTCTGACCTGCCCTGGCCAGGAGTCCTGGTGGGAATGACCATCCCATCCCTGTGGTACTGGTGCACAGACCAGGTGGGTCACTGCCTGTTCCTGGTTGGGTGGATCCCATTACAAACCTGGGGGTTGCCACCTCACCTGGACTGATTTTCTGAGGGGGATCACCAGTAAAATGTTATTTTACCATCAGCAAAATCAGATGGTTAAGTCCTAAAGAAGGAAATCTTGGTATGCACAACTAAATACTAGTAATCATCTCCATGGAAAAAGGGGTAAGAATGTGTTTGTGTGTTAATCCCAGTCTATAAAGAAGTATTTTGTTTGTTTGTTTGCTTTTTGACTTGATCCTTTGGTTCCTTGTGAACCACCTGTGAGTTTCTTCTCTCACCTTTTCCGGGGTCTGGCTCCCACCCCTCCCAGTGGCACCTGAAGAGCCAGGGACCTGAAGCCCTCAAACACCTCCTGCTGCTCCAGTTGTGCTTTCTTGCTCTCTTCTTTAACTCTGCCCATTTCAGCTCTGTCCTGCTCCTTGGCCAGGCTCCTCCACAGGGCCAGGGAAGTCCCCAGAGCAGGAAGAATGGAAAATCCTGGGCATGGGTAGGTGAGGGTCAGGCCCTGCAGCACAGAGTCCTCCCAGGCTCGGCTGGAATGGCACAAAGCAGTGCCTGTGTTTCTGAAAGGAGCCAGGACCCAAAACAACGGTTCCAGAGGCACAGCCAAGCTCTGTGATCACCCTCTGAGACTTCCAGAGTTCAGTGGAGATCAAAGTCAGGATCTCTCCATCCCAGCCAGCTCCTGCTGCTGGCAGCCAACCAAACCCATTCCTTCATTCCTAGGTCATTGTTCAGAGGTCCCTCGCTGCCAAAAACCTCTCCCACGCCAAAGGAGGCTCCTTGATGACCTCCTACTTGAAGATTTTGCCCCTCTTTATGATGGTAATGCCAGGCATGATCAGCCGGGTTCTCTTCCCAGGTAAGTGCTGAGGGAGAGATCTCTTCCTTGCCTCTGGCCGTGCCAACTGCACAGAGCTGGAGAAGCCTTTCCTCAATCAGTGAGAGCTTCCAATGCATCCAATGCCCAACACATGAAAAATGTTCTTCCAGTCAGGAGCTGGAGGGTGCAGATCCTGCCAGAGCAGCCCCAGACATCCCTGTGCTGAGCTAGCCCTGTGTCATTGCTGGAAGCACCCCAGGCTCTCCAGGATTTCCCTTAGAAAGCAGTTTACAACATTCAGCAGAGGAGCTTTTTCAGAGACACTGCTGTACTGTGCCTGGGAATGCTGCCTCTCACTCCACACTGCTTCTTTCAGATCTGGTGGCTTGTGCAGACCCAGAAATTTGCCAAAAAATCTGTGGCAACCCCTCTGGCTGTTCTGATATTGCTTATCCCAAGCTGGTGTTGGAGCTCCTGCCTGTGGGTAAGAGCCTGGTGATGGTTCTGGCACTGGTGGGGTTGGCATGTGGCAGCCACAGGCAACTGGGAGGGAAGCTGAGAGAGGCAAATAGCCTGGAACTGTCATTTAGTGGGGTTTGTGTGGGATGAACCTACCACTGTCATTTTGAATTGGAGCTAAAACCAGTTTTAAAAGTCTGTTCTAGCCCACAGAAGACCTCCAGGCCACCCTGCACTGGAGCCTCTGAGGGTTCCTCAGGGTGGCTCTGCCTCTCCTTGTTCCAGGGCTCAGGGGCCTGATGATGTCCGTGATGATTGCAGCCCTCATGTCCTCCCTGACTTCCATCTTCAACAGCTCCAGCACCATTTTCACCATGGACCTCTGGAAGCACTTCCGGCCTCGCTGCTCCGAGTGGGAGCTGATGATCGTGGGCAGGTGGGGAGAACTGGGATGAGCTGGATCAGAGCCTGGGTGCCAGACACACCTGGGCACAGCTGCTGAGGTGACAGCACCCTGCCCAGCTTGGGCAGGACTGCAGCGGAGGTTTTTGGGTGGTGGGACACCTTGGTCACCCTGAGCAGCAGGGCCTGAGCTGACAGGAACGGCCCCTTTGTCTCACCCAGGGTCTTTGTGCTGCTGCTGACCGTGGTGTCCATCCTGTGGATCCCCCTGGTGCAGGCTGGCCAGGGTGGGCAGCTCTTCATCTACATCCAGTCCATCAGCTCCTACCTGCAGCCGCCCGTGGCCATGGTCTTCATCCTGGGCTGCTTCTGGAAGAGAGCCAACGAGAAGGTACCGGCTCTGCTGGCCCGGGGGCAGCCCTGCAGCCTGCTGGCTGCTGCTCCAAGACAGAATTCCCTCCCTTCCCTCCCCAGGGTGCCTTCTGGGGGCTGCTGGTGGGGCTGCTGCTGGGCGGCGTCCGCCTGGTGCTGGACTTCACCTACCCCGAGCCGCGCTGCGGCGAGCCCGACGGCCGGCCCGGCGTGCTCAAGTACATGCACTACCTCTACTTCTCCATGGTGCTGGGGGCCATCACCACCCTCACCGTGCTCCTGGTCAGCCTGGCCACCGAGCCCCCGGCCCCCGAAATGGTGCGTGTCCCCCCTGTGCTCCCTTAGCCCTAAACGCCTTCCTGGGTGCCCCACGCTGCATCCCCGGGGGGAAATAAGCTGCAGATGTGAGCCCCTGTTCATTCTTGGTTTGTGGTCACACCTGGAGCAGTGACCCCTCCTCTGCTCCAGCCCCTTTGCTGCTCTTTCTGTTTAGGGGCCCATAAATCCCACCCTGGGCACTGGTCAACAGTAGACAACACCAAGAGCTGTTGTTAAGTTCAAGTGTGTGTGTTTCATCCATGACAAATTAGCCTTTTTCCCCTCTATTTTCCAAGAAATTCCAGCTCCTGGGTCATCTTTACCAACTCTCTTACTAACTTAGTGAGGAAACATTTTCACTGACAGAAAGAGAAACCCAGTGCAGGGAGCACCTCTCCTCCGGAGCAGGTTTGTGCCAGTTGGACTGTTTTCAGTAGATGTCCTGGTGCTGAGGCTGCAGGAAGGCCCTGAGAGCAGAAAGGAGGGGCAGGGGGGCTGCAGGGCTCACACAGCAGCTCATCCTCTTGCTTCAGGACAGGACTAACCCTGAACTCAGAAATGCCCAGCAAGGGAGGTGCCCGCAGGTGTGTGATCAGTCCAGAGCTCACCTGCCCTCCCTGGAACAGCTTTTCCTCATCTCTGGCCTGAATCTTTCCAGCTTTACGTGATGCTCATCACTCTCTATCCACACTGCCATTGAGAACATCCTTCTATAATAGGTTCTTTAGATATTTTAAGAAAAACCCCCTATTTGCCACCTGTTGCCTCTTCTCTCAGCACCCCCACTTCAAACCAGTCCTCCCTGGCCACAATTTCTGTTCTTTTTGCCCCTCCTGACCTGCTGTGCCCAGGGATGGTCCCGCACCGAGCTGTCCCCTCGGCACAGACCTCACAGACTCCTTTTCCTGGGGTGGAGGAGGAGCAGCTACTGTGTTCCCGAGGACACCACCGGGGCAGGAGGGCGGATTTTGGCCGCTCTCCGCGGGCAGCCCCAGCCCCGGGCCAGCAGCTCCTGACCAGCACTCTCCATGCCACCAGATCAGCCGGCTCACCTGGTTCACCCGTGGGGATGCTCCGACCAGGCAGGAGCCGGCAGCCCCCGGCCCCGCCGCTGCCAAGGAGCCGCTGCAGCTGGAGCTGAGCCCCGCTCCCGAGAGCGGCTCCGAAGGGAACAAAGGTCAGTGCCCCCCAGCCCACAGCCCCTTCCAACGGCCTGCAGGACAGGGAACCTTCAAACTCCTTCCCCTGGAACTCTGGAGCTTCAGGGTGTGCTGAAAGAATCATAGAATTAAAGAACAGAGAATCTGCTGAGCTGGAGGGACCCACAGGATCATGCAGCCCAGCCCTGTCCCTGCACAGACACCCCAACAACCCCACCCTGGGCACCCCTGGGGCGCTGGCCAAAGGCTCCTGGAGCTCTGGCAGCCTCGGGGCCGTGCCCATTCCCTGGGGAGCCTGGGCAGTGCCAGTGCCCCTGGGGCAGAACCTTTCCTGATCTCCAGCCTGACCCTCCCTGGCCCAGCTCCAGCCCTGCCCTGGTCCTGCCCCTGTCCCAGAGCAGAGCTGGGAGCTGCCCCTCGGGAGGAGCTGCAGAGCACAGTGAGGTCTGACCTCCATCTCCTCTTGTCCAGGGGCAAAAAGGCTTTACCTGACATTTTACCTAAGCAGGAGTTCAGTTTCGTTTCCTGCTCTGGATGGTGTTACAAAAGCTCGAAACAAAGGAGCTGGATGGGATCCAGAGCCATGGCCACTATCCCGTGCCTGGTGCTGTGACACCTGCTGCCAGAACTGCTGGAAAAGGGGAGGGTGGAGGAAAACACAGTAATGTTGATGAAATTCCCTTTCTGTTTTCCAGTGGTGTTGTCTGATCAGCTCTAGCAGCAGGGAGAGCCCAGAGCCCTGGGCCGAGTCCTTGGCAGATCAGTGAGGGAGGATGTGCATGTCCTAAAGCTTGTGCCTGTCAGGAGTGGGCACAGCTGTGTGCAGAGCTCCCTGTGCATTCTGCAGCCGTGATTCCCATCCCTTGTTTTTGCCAGGCTCAGCCCGTTTATGTAAGGGATCAGCTTTGCTGTTGTCCCTTTGATCTGTGACAAGCTGTTGTGAGTTAATGAGTGATGGGGCAGCTCCCCTGCTGCTGGGAAGTCTCACACTTGTTGGACATGAGCGTTGCCTTCCCACCTTTAATGATGTGTGGCCCAAGGCACTGGGGAGTCCAGGCTCGAGGGGTGGCAGGGATGGACCAGAGCAGCGCTTACCTGAGGGGCACCAAGCAGCTACAGCTCGGTTTTTGGGTTTGGTTTATCATTCCCTTGACTGCTGGGAAGAGCAGAAGCTGAGCTCAGAGCTGCAGGGAGGATGGAACTGGTGCTGACTGGAGGGGGGCCAGTGCAGAGGGTTCTGCACCAAACCTGCACAGGAGCACGAGGCNGGTGCCAGTGCAGAGGGTTCAGTAGACACCAGGGTGTGTTTCTGCACCAAACCTGCACAGGAGCACGAGGCACTCCCGGCTGTGCTGGCCAGGCTCATCCCTCATCTCCTGTTCCAGGTGCAGCCGAGGCCAAGGGCAGCTCCAAGCTGCTGAGCACCTTGCTGTGGCTCTGTGGGATGGAGCGCAGGCAGGAGGGTGCTGAGAACGTGCCCAGAGCTGAGCCCCTGCCCGTGGTGTCCCTGGAGGAGGAGCCGCTGGTGAAACACGTCCTGAACATCAACCTGCTCCTGTGTGTGTGTGCTGGGGTCTTCCTCTGGGCATACTTCGCATAGCCAGGGGGCTGCCAGTCCCCACACCATCATCTAATCCTAATTGGTGTAAATATTAATGATTAGCAGAGGGTTAATGTAATTCTTAATGCTTTCTAAATTTTATTTCTTTATTTAAGACATTTTAAAGATATAATATTTTCCTTATTTCTAATGGGGGCCTGGCTGTGCCCACTTGCCACTGGCACCGTTAGACCCCACCTGGCACCAACCAGCTGAGGAAGGTTGGTTTGGTTATTTTAAATATTTAATTTTGCTCTTTGGCCTTAGAGCACTGCCTGGAATTCAGGAAGCCTGGAATCTCTTCCTATTTATGCTTCTATAACCAGCTAAGAACACTTGGGTTCCCTCTGGTCCAGCTCCTCTGGCCTTGAGGGACAGGAGTGACACCTCGAGTGCCTGGAGCAGAGCCAAGGGCTGCTCCCTGGGCTCTGGTGTGCCTCTGGCTCAGCTGTGCCCGTTCAGCTCCTTCCCTGTGTGCAGTGAGTGCTGATGGACCTGTCTGGGACCGCTGACACTCCAATGGCAGCACCAGCACCAGCACCCAGCATGGAAACTGCCCCCCAACTGCTGCTGGGGACACCTGAAGGACCTAAACCAGCCAAACCCACCAGGTGTGCCAGGGCAGAGGTGCCCAGGGCCAGCCCCTCATGGCCTGGGCACCCACAGCCCTTCTGGGAGTGCCTCAGCAGAGAACCCAGGGCTGGGACCATCACTGGCCCTGGGGACCATCACTGGCCCTGGGCCTCGTGCAGCTGCAGAGAAACATTAAAGAGTCACGACTGGTCCCTGCCTGCCTGGAGTCTGTGGGGATGGGGGGGCTGCCAAGACCTCTGGGCCCCATCCTCCTGGAGCCCCTCAGCTGCCCTGGCTCCCTGCAGAGCCTGCTCCCCTCCCCAGCCTGCTGGGGGTCCCCAGAATTCATTAAATACTGCAGGGTCGGAACAAACCTCACCCCAGAACTGCCAGCGCTCCGTGTGCAGGCAGTGACAACAGGCAGCACCAGGCAGGAGCACCTGGAAACCTGCAGCAGCCCAGAGAGTCAGGAAATCCTCCTGTTAAACCACATAAAGGGAACTGGCACTGGGGCATCCTTCCTGAGCCTGTGACACACTGCTGGAAACCCTGGGGGTGAGAGGGACTGACAGTTCGGGGGATAAACATCAAAATCAGTCACAGGACTGGAGTTTGTGGCTCTTCAAACTGAATTTAGAGTTACAAAGATTTGTTACAGGGCTGGTGTGGTGACAGAGGAAGGTCTCACAGTGCCCCCACCGAAGTCCTCAAGGGAAAACCAAGCTGAGCAGCCACTGACTGCAAGCTACACAGTCCAGGGGATCCCTGTGACCTTCAGTGGAACTTCACTGTCACTCAGTGGAAGCAACAAAACTAGAATAAAGATGCCTTAAGTTGACAAAAAACAATCTTTAATTTTATAAATGTTCACTCAACTTCTGAATCCAAACAGCTGTTTCAAAGTTCTTTCAAAATTCAACCGTTTTCAACAAAAGCACAAACCCCATTTCCACGGTTTCCTCGTGAAACAGTTGCCAGTTGCACATGAACAAAGCAGGTTAATACAAATAACTATGAAATCAGGGTAAGTACTGATCCTAAGTAGCAATGAAATGATTAAAGAGACAGAAGTTCCTCCTACAGCACGACAGTCCTTCAAGGCACTGGATGCATCCACAGTTCCACAGGTGACTGAGAACCAGCAGTCACCACCAGCACTGGGGCAGGGGTTTGGTTCGTGGCTTGAGGGGAATCTGCAGCAAATCCGAGAGGGAATGTCCCTTGGGAGGCAGCTCCTGGTACGGGCTAAGAACTACAAAGAACCTCTAACCGTGCCGTGAGAAGGATTATTTCCGTAATACAGACATGCACTTTAAATATCTAACCTTCTGCTTCTTATTCTTTTGGAATTTCTGCCAATACCACCTGTATCAGCACTGACCACGCTTCCTAGGCGAGTTCCTGCAGGAATTCATTCCTTCCATCCAAGAGTTTGAAAACCGTTGTCCAGACCCAGATCATTAAACTTCTTCTGAGGGCGAAACCGGAGCGTACCCGAAGGTTGGGCTCGATTTTCTGAGAGGTCTTCTCCAACCTCGGCCACCCTGGAGCTCAGTGTTCCCACGAGGCCCCAGTGCCAGCTCTGCCCAGCTGTGCCAGGCTGCCAGAAGAAGCCTTTCCCTGTTAGGTCTGTGGTTTTCCCCCCGGAGAGGAGCCAGGGAAGCCGGAGCGCTGCGTCACAGCGCGGTGCTCTCCGTGTCATTGTCAATGTCCAGCAGCAGGTGGTTGTGCAGCTCTCTGCCCGCCAGCTCTGCAGGAAGCTCTGGAGGAGGGTTTGGAAGTGGCTCTGGAATACTGGAATTAGAGTCTGCACAAAAAGGGAACAGCAAGTTTAGCAGCCGGGCCAGGGCCAGCTCACTCAGTCGGGGGTTCCTGGGCATCTCCTTAGACAGAAAAGGGAAAGCAAAGATCAACGAAGGCTCTGGGAACAGAGCTGGCCCCTGGGGGCACACAGGGCTGAGCCCAACTGAACAGCTCAGATTGCTCCTCCTACAGACCCTGGGCCAGTCCTGGGCAGAGGAACAGAAACCCACTTCTTCCTGAAGGAGGGAGGACACCGAGCCTGACTTAGGATCAGATTCCTCAATGCCCCTGGAGAGCTACTCTGGACTTTCATGCCAAAACACTCAGCAAAATAATCTGGCACCTAAATCATCCACCAGGGAACACCACCTGTGACTCTGAGAAGCAACAGGAACAAGGATGGTGTCAGAAGGAGGCAGAAGTTATTTACACCAAGTGCAGATTAAACCTCTCTCCTGTGTAAACAGGGCATGTCATGGTCTTTGCCTCTTTTGAGGAGAGGAGGATTTTGTTCAAGCCAAGGTGTCAAAAAAGGATCTCTGCTGCGTCTCCGGTGACTGACTGCCCTGGCAGCTAGAATTATCAGACCAGAAAAATCCCTAGCAGCTCAAAAAAGGGTAACTGAAAATCTTGTCAGGATTTTGGAAAGCTGATTTACAATGTGCCATGACATCCCTTACTGCAGTCCAGCAGCTGCTCCACACAGGAAGTAATTTAGATCACTTAAATCAACAAAAAATCCAAATAAATGCCTTGTTTTCAAGCACAGGAGGTGCAGACAGGCATCCTAGAGAGACTGGGACTCATAACTCAACCATGAAATCCTGAAGTTAACCCAGAAGTTACTGCAGAAAAGCTCAAGTTGAAGGTTTCTGAGCTAAATGACCTGGAAGAGGGGAAAGCAGCCCCTGAGTGCAGCCTGCCCTGCTTCTGAGCCCCCCCAGCCCCCCAGCCTGCTGGGATCTGTGCCCTGGGATCCTGCACAGAGCAGCTGCAATCCCACCCTGGTCTGGCCTGGCACTGAGCAGGAGCTTCAGCCACAAAACCCCAGAATGGTTTGGGCTGGAAGGCACCTTAAATCCCATCCCATCCCACCCTCTGCAGGGGCAGGGACACTCCCACCAGCCTGAGCCCCTGGAGCAGCTGCTCTGGGAGGCTGTGACACGGGGAGGGAGCACTTGTGACACAGGACACGGCAGTGACACTGGATGCAGCAGGAGCCTCTGCACGGACACAGCAGCTCTGGGTTTCTGTACACGAGACAGCACAAGGGGAGAGTGGCCAGGAGACAGCAAGAGCTTCACATTCTGCTCTCCAAGGCTTAGTGGGTTAATGGGAGCAGCAGCAGCCCCTCTCTGGCCATGCCAGGGACACGCGCAGCAGGGCACTGGGGGGGTTAGTCGTTAGCACACACATCATTAGCAATTAGCAATTAGCAACAGTGTCGGCCAATCAGGGGCCTTTTCCTTACCATTGCACTTGCCAATACAGTTCCTACTGAATGCTGGTCAAACATCTGGATTATTTAATAAAACCTTTGATTAGAATATTCTAGGGCTTCTTACTTGAACACTATAAATAGCATTTGAGGCACTACTAAAGCCCAGTACAGGGACAAGGGAGTCAACAGTAGCCTGAGGACAGTTCAGAATTCCTGTGCAGGGATCATTATGAGGTTTGCTGGCACCTTAATTTTGTTCCCTCATTCCACTCGTTAAGGTTCAAATTAAAACCAGCAGCTGCACATTGTGAATTAGTGAGTCTGTAAGTGCTTTTATGTGCAGGTGTGAATATTAGAGCAGACACTCTTATGTGACAGGTGGTGGTGTTAATTCAGATTATTAATCCTTTAAAAACACATTGATCTGGAAAAGGTGGATGCTTTAGCATGGAGTGTACTGCTGGAGGTGAGCCTGAAAGTCACTTCAACCCCTCCCCAAGGGAATTTTAGCTAAACAGGCTGGATCTTCAAGGTCCCTTCACCAGTTTTGGAGAGAATCCTCCCTCAGCAGCTTTCCTTTCCCCGTTTTCCTGCGTGGCAGCTCCCATACTGTGTTTACAGCACACACCTGGGCCAATTTGCTCTGCTTTGCAGTCCCCTCTGGCAGGTGCTTGCCGTGCCCAATTCTCATGAAGCAGCCCCAGCTGGATGCTAATTACAAGATAAGGATTTCTCCCATTACACTGGGGTAAAACAAACCCTCCTTATCTGCTACCATTGAAGCAATTTCCTCAGAACCAGGAAAACCCTAAAGCAAAAATAAATATGGTCAAACTATGAAACACTTGGAAATTTAGATTAAGTCTTTCCTGGAAGTTTGACTCATTAGCACAGCTGCTGCTGTTAACTTCATTGTGAAGTGCTGTCAGGATTCAGAGCCCAGCCCCACTTCTGACTTCAGCTTGGGAATGAATTATCCTCATATTTTAAATATACTGACAAAAGTACAATCAGAAGTCAGTCATTTTAAGAATCAAAGCTACTTTTCAGTTGCTCAAGCAGCTCATTTACTGCAGGTTTCTTCATGGAACCCCATAATGGGCAGGGACACCTCCCACTATCCCAGGTTGCTCCAAGCCCTGTCCAACCTGGCCTTGGCCACTTCCAGGGACCCAGGGACAGCCACAGCTTCTCTAGGCAACCTCTTTCTCCAATTAACAGAAACCCCAGACCTGAATGATTTCTAGCCTGACTTCTCAGTGCAACACTGCTTTCAGTGTCCTGGCTGCAAACAGGGAAATCCTGCTCTCCTCAGGCAGGCAGCCCTGAGTCCCCAGCTGCTGGCAGCTGTGACACAGCTCAGGAGGAGGAGCAGCAGCACCCAGGGCCTCCCACCCCAGCAGGGACACGAGTGGGGTGTGCATGGGTGGGACTGAGCAGGCAGAGCCAGCAGGGAGCTGGCAGCCAATGTGTCATGGTGCAGGTGCTGTTCTGCCATGGCTTTAGGCACATCAGCCTGGATTTTGCAAAAAAAACTCCAAGTGGTTAAAAATCACTGCAAAGCTAAAGTGAGAGCTACATTAAAAAGTAACCACAAACCACCAAATTGTAGGAAAAATCATATTTGCCTGCACTGAGCAGAACAAACCTGCTGGAAACGCGTCACCCATCACACCTGACTTGGGGACTAACTCTGGGGGCCTGGTGTGAAGTGTTAATTCTCTCCAGGGACTTAAGGAATAACTGAATGCTCACAGTCCCATTACAGCTGAGCAGCAGAGCCTTAGACCCTCTTGCAGGCAGAATGCAATGGAGGGACGAGGTACAGAGCTGGCAGAGCACAGTTCCTACGTGGGGATGGGGACACAGGGCTGGCAGAGCACAGTTCCTACGTGGGGATGGGGACACAGGGCTGGCAGAGCACAGTTCCTACGTGGGGATGGGGACACAGGGCTGGCAGAGCACAGTTCCTACGTGGGGATGAGGACACAGGGCTGGCAGAGCACAGTTCCAAGCGCATGTCTGAACTCAAGCTACAAACAGGAGCAGTTGAGCTGCACTTGCAGTTTCTGTGAGTACAAACCTTATTCGCAGTAACCATCCCCACCTGTGAAGGCATTGGGGTAGAGCTGTTAGGCAACAGAATTGATACTCTGCATTCCAATACATTAGTCTAATTCTAGAGAAGCTGCAGTGTCATGGGAAAGTTCCAACCATTATTAATTATAAGTAGATTTCAAAGCATTAGTCTCCCACATTCACTATCTCTTCCTTCAGAATTTCCCAGAATAAGCAGTGACTCAGCAGGAAAACATTCCAAAATCTGCTGGTTTTGAATGGCCTTAGCAACTGCATTACAAAAAAAAAAAACAAAAACCAAACTTTATTAAAGTAACATTATCCCAACCAAATTGGTACACTACAAGCTTCATGAAGCTTTTGTGAGAAGACAAAAGTTTCTCTTCACTTCATGATTTTCTTAAAACAAGGACTGCACTTAAAATGTGAGGCTCTATAAATATTGACCTAAGAAATACAGTTTAATACAGGTGATTCTTCAGCTCCTGGATGTCCAATTTAAATGCACATCAGAAGGTTCTGTTCTCATAAGGCAAAACATTCTCTGCATGTTTTGCCTACTAGAACACGTGTCAGTGACCACTTGTGCCCTTTTCTTATCTCACTATGTGCTGAAATCCACCATCCTTGGCTACATCTTCTTTCCCCTCTAAATATTTGCTTTTTGGCAACAGATGTACAAGCAGAATTGACTGCCAAGATGCTGAGCTGGAGCTGCTGTCACAGCGTTAAGCTTCCAAACAGGGAAAAAAAAATAACAAAAGTTCATCTCCACTTGCCCCCAAACACTCTTGCCCGAGGAATGACACCCTGGCGCGCAGAGCAGCTGGGTGGGTATTCACTGGAAATGAGTATTTTAACTGAGATTTGTGCTTCCCAGCTCCCCCCATGAGCCCCCAGCTCCAGGCACTCCTTTCTGCACTGCCAGTCCCGGGGGAGCCAGGGGGATGCACTCACCTGTGACGATTTTGGAGGCCGTGGGCGTGGGGTCTGCAGGCAGCTGCGAGGGAGGGTGCGGCGGAGGGGGCACGCTGGGTCTGTTCCTGGGCTTGGGCACGGGCCGGGGCCGGGGCAAGGTGCCGCCCTGAGGTAAGCAGGGAGCCGGGCAGGGCTCGGGGGGCACGGCCGGGGCGCTGCCCGGGTGCTTGCCCAGCGGTGGCGTGTCGGGCGGGGTCGGGGTCTGCGGCAGGGGCACGGAGGAGGAGCAGGGCTGCTCCGGACCCTGCTCGCCAGGAGATGCTTGGCTGCTGCCCTTGGGCTGCAGGGGAGGAGTTGCCTGTGCCGGGGGCTGCGGGGGCGGGTGGCTGGGAGCCTGGAGTGGGGACAGGCTGCTGGAGTATCTCCGAGGTGCAGAGACCTGGCAAGGGGAGGAGGTCTGGGCTGCTCCTTGGTTTGCGTGTTGAGCAGGAGGAGAAGAGCTTCTGGCCGGGGGTTTTGGAGAGACAGAAGGTGGCTGAGCAGCTGGGGAAGAGCTTTGGCTTCCTGGCTGCCCCGGGGGGGGGTTGGCTGGTTTGGGGGGGGCTGGCGCCGGCTTCTTCACAGCTGTGGAGAGAAGAGGGGAGATTCCAGCATCAGGGACTGGGGTTCTACAGGGACAGGCAGTGACATGGGGAATGGCTTCCCACTGCCAGAGGGCAGGGTTAGATGGGATATTGGGAAGGAATTGTTCCCTGTGATGGTGGGGAACCCTGGCACAGGGTGCCCAGAGAAGCTGTGGCTGCCCCTGGATCCCTGGCAGTGCCCTAGGCCAGGTTGGACAGGGCTTGGAGCAGCCTGGGACAGTGGAAGGTGTCCCTGCCAGTGGCAGAGGATGGAACAAGATGAGTTTTAAGGTACCTTCCAACCCAAACCATTTTGGAATTCTATG
>VYZP01044203.1:2662-20473 GCA_013400635.1 Hypocryptadius cinnamomeus
TAATATGATTATAAAAGGGTCATGAGGGTATGTAGATTAGTCAATCATGACTGACATCAAGTTTTCTTTGTCTTACACCATTTCCAGGAGTCTTTTCCTCAAGGGCACTGTTACTTTACAGCTAGGACAAGCTACATGCAAATAATTGAGGATTAATTGCAGATAGCCACAGAGTATGGATACATTTTCACACAATTATTTGCTTTATCTCATTCTTAGAAGAAACTTATCAACTTTGTTTTGTGAACAGACAGAAGGATTTATCTATAGTACACAAAAAACCTGTGTAGTGTGTACCTGAATGAATACTTACAAAGAATGTTTCTATTTCCATCTCCCACAGCTGGTTCATTTTCAGCCCATTCTGACAGTGAAAGAGGGACATGAGCATATGATGAGTGGTTGGCAGGGCTATAAAATGTTCAGCAGGCTGCAAATATAAAAATCATCCTTTGACAGCATCCACACAGGAAGAACTATCCCTGCTCTAGATCACTAATGGTGGAGGTAAGAGGAAAAAATAAGAGAAAGGAGAAATAAAAAGAGCAGGATTTAATTATTCTTTCACATAAATTCAGGATAAAGGCTGAGAAATACACTACTACTGTGTGTAACTGAAGGAAAACTCAATTGTTGCTATTGATGCTGTCTGAGTGGATAAGTGACAAACCAGTTTTCAAGAGGTTTTGTAGTTTAACTTCTCCCTTCCCTAAACAAATTTTTAAAAAAGGAAAGAAAGTGTTCTTTGTCTAAAGAGTTGCTGAACTTGTCCTTTATCCAGAAATGTGTATTTTCTTCTCCTTTGTTTTTTAAGATAAATGATAAGAACTGACAAAAAAAATTCTATGTTTACAAAGTGTTGATATTTTTTAAGCTCTAATGAAAGATATGTTTTATACCCTGTTGCTGAAGGAATTGCCAGAAGGAAGGTATTACTTATTTACAAGTTATTCAAAATGTCCTATTTTATGATAACTTTCTGTGGGTGTTTTTAACACAAAGGTTCCTTTCTCCTGGAGACTTAACTCACAATTTTACTTCTCAGTCCTCAGACTTGTGGTGTAGCTATATGATAACAACACACATAAAGCACAAATAAATAAACTTTAAAAACCCCAAACAAACAAACAAAAAACCCCAAAACAACAACAACCAAAAAAAAACACAAAAAAAAAGGAAGTAAAAATGAAGACAAAATAAAAGAAGACAATAAGAGTCAAATATCAGTTTGGGGTGTAGTACTGCAACCTGTGACTAAAGCATCTTCCATGATGAAATTCTTTCTCATGTGTTAATCCATCTCCTGCACATTATGAAGCAAGCGGGATGAGAACATCTGGGGTCTGTGGTAAAGTTAACCATCAACACATCAAGGTTCTTTGCATTACAGTTTAGGGTAAATTTACCTCCTGAAAATGTATTCACACTCAGACTAGATCACTCAGGGATTGGATCAAACCCTTGCATGCACTGCTGCAAGCCAGGGAGAATAAATCCACTTATTCTTCTTCTTTAGGAAGGGGATTACTTATGAACATTGTTTGAGCCCAGTATGTGCAAAGAGCAGCATCATCCCTGTAATGATATAATCAGTGGGTAGTTCTCACAAAAAATATATCATAGGTCACTCCAGTCGCTACGCCCTTCAAAATTTTACTTGTTCTCATTGTTTTATCATAATCTTAAGAAAAAGGAAATTTAAGAATATCCTTGTTCATGTTTCATTCCAGTTCACAGGAAATTCCAAACTAATTCACAGTCTATTGAGTTTTCTGTTGAAAAACACCTGGTGGGAAGTAGTGCTCAGCAAATGCAGGAAGCAGAACTTTAGACAAAAAAAAAAAAAAAAAAAAAAAAAAAAAAGTCTGTTATATTCAAGCTCAGGGTGGGATCCTTGAAAGAAAAACAATTAGATTTCAAAGGGATGAGAGACAATTGGACCAATTTCTGTTTTCTATAATTTGTAACTGTACATGCAGGCTGGACAGGGAAAAGGAACGTTGGAATAATGATGGAAGAAGACAAAGAGACTGAAAATTTAACTACATAGAAATGGTGTTCTTGATCTTAAAATGTATCCAGTCCTGGCAATTGTTCAGTTTAGAAAATTGGTTCAATTAAAGCAGCAGCTTCTTATGTTGAAAACTGTGAGTTTGTGAATAAGGCAAGAGCTGGATGAAGAGGAAATCAAAGGAGACTCACAACAGTTGTAAGCATAAGATCCAGGACAGTAATTTTATGCTGAAATGAGAGTTTCAGAGATCATATGTATCTCCTAAATGGAGCTAGACCAGATGCACTGGAGGATTGAAGAAATCATTTGAAATTGTCACTGAAGAAGACAAAGAAAACTCACAGCGGATCACTAGTTAATCTTTGAGTCAGAATGAAGTAATCACTTAGATCCTTAGCACAACGTGCATGAGAGAAGTAAATCTACTGCCCCACAGTACTCTAGGAGTTAATACTGCTGATGTGTATATGTATCCATTTAAAACAAAAGAATCCCTTTGCACCAAATAGTTTTCATATTTGTTTTCATTTATAATGGCAAGCTTGAATTTGTAATTTTTAATTAGGTAAATTGACTTTTTTTTCTTTTTTTTTTCAGAATTCAATAATATTTGGCTATATTCTGTCTGAAATAACGATCTGATACTGTGATAATAATCCTGATATGGAAAAAAAAACCCCACCAAAAAAACCCCTACACTTGAGAGGTTCCTGTTATCTGGCAACAAGTTCCATCCAGTGGATGTAAACATAATTGCAATATATTTCGTTAATGATCTGGCCTAATTGGGACTAAAAGATATAGTATCTTTTGAATGTTACCTTTCTTTAATGAATTGTCCATAGTCCGCTTTATTTGAAGCACCTTTAAATGAGCAGCTTTATGTATAAGTAATGATTTTTCTGAATATTTAATCAAGACTTACAGAGACAGGATTGGCAGGAAATCACAGAAACTAGCAAAAGGAATGACCTATTAGGTCATCAGGCTTTTTTCCCCCTTCATTTCCAGTCACAGAGGAGTGTAGATGGTTTCCCCGCAGTACGATTTTCAGAGCTTTGTCCATTCTTTAGAATTGGAGTATTTAATTTTGAAAGAATGGCTGGAAAAGGGGAGCATACTGGAACCAGTAGTCCTTCAGCACCATCAGCAAATTAAAAGTCTCATCACCACTGAAATCAATGCAATTGTTCCTTGTTTCTATTAATGTGACAATTAGAGTGCAAATTCCAGGCAAAATCACCCATGGTCTGAATCATCCTTTTGTGGAGTCTATTTTCTTTGATGATAAAGGGAGACTCCAGTAACTACTTTCCTAATGTAGATTTACTGTTCTTATGTTAATTCACATTATTTAATCTAATCATTCATACACATGCACTCTTTAGTACTTCACTCACTCACACACTTGTAATTTAATACGCTTCATCCAAACCATATCAAAAAACTTGAGAGAAATAGTTGCAACTAGCAAGTTGTAAGTACTTCAGGAAGTAACAAAAGGTGATGATGGTGATATGGTGACAGCAGTTGCTTCTGCTGATGCTCAAAATGTTCTGCAATTGCAAGGCCCCACAGAAGGCAGAAAATTACTGTAGCGAACACAGAATGGGGCACTGCCACTACCTAGTGATCTTATATTATACAGAGTACTGTGATATCAAATATTTTTGGTTTTTGTTATTAATTTTTGTTTTGGAAGTGGGTTTTCTCTGTATTTTGTTTCTTGCCATCTCCACTTTTTTTTTTCTTTATTTTTTTCTTTTTTTTTCTTACTTTTTTTTCTTTCTTTTTTTTTTCACCAGGAAGGATGTTAAAAAGGTACTTGACCCTAAAACATAATTGCACTGATATTTCAAATCATTATACTACTTCTGCTGCGTCTACACTATCTGCTGGCCATGAATAAAACACTCACACATTGAGGCAATTTTAAAACCAAGTATATGTCAACCAAAGTGAAACTGTCATGCAACTTCTATTGCAGTTTATTTTTTCCCCTCTTATTGCTCATTACCAAAACATGTGTTCATGTAAGAAGAATCTTAATTTTCCTTTATCAGGCTTTACCTCTCCCTGATTCATGAGTTTTGCCAGAGACTCACTTCAGTAACAACACTGTGGGTGGTTTTTTTTGTGTATGGTTTTTTTTTTTTTTTTTTTTTTTTTTGTTTGTTTTTTTTTTTTTTTTTTTTTTTTTTTTTTTTTTTTTTAATTTATTTTTATTTTTTTTATTTGGGGGGTTGCAAGTGTTCTCAACCAATCATGACCAACCCCTTGAAAGTTCAGGAAGAATGGACCTTGTATAGATATGTTACAAATTAAAAAGGCAAGAGAGAAACAGAACACAAGAATGAAGAGTGAAAAGTGTCTTTTCACAGGGAGAATTCAAAGGCTGATAGATACAGAGATCCACATACTGAAAGACACAGGGTGGGCAAAATACCTGAACAAGCAAGTAGTGTCGTTTTCCTGATATCCCAGTTATCCACAAAGGAACTAGCAATATGACACAATATTTCTGAGGTGCCCATGGTCTTTTGGAGTTGCAGCTGAACTTTAACAGCTATGGCAAGTGTCTAAAATGCCAGTGAGAACCCGTGTATATGAAAATAAAAGCTCCTTTTTAAGATTTTAAGTAAACTCATGAGTATTTTTGAAGTTTATTAAACCCTGTGTTATGTCTCAAGTAGTGCAAAATAAAACCACAAACTAGATCACAATTTCAAGCTCTTAACATTTAGCTTCCACCTTATCCCATGAATCTTTTATTCAAAACTACACCATGATCATGATTAAAGTATATATGTGGGCCTGCATTCATCTTCACTTTCTTTGGAAATTACAGAACCACAGAATGTTTCAGTTTGGAAAGGACCACAGTGGCTCATCTCATCCCAGATCCCTGCTTCAATCCTGGCGCAGGATTGTGTCCAGATGGTTCTGGAATATCTCCAGTGAGGGAGACTCCATGACATCTCTGGATCACTGTTCCAGCACCATCACTTTACAGTAAAGAAACCCTTCTTTATATTCAGGTGGAACTTCCTGTATATTAGTTTTTTCTCATTGCCTCTTCTCCTACGGATTGGCATCACTGAGCAGAGCCTGGTCCATCCTTTTGGACCCCTCCCCTTCAGATATTCATACACATTGAAGAGGTCCCCTGCCAGTGGTCTTTTCTCGAGTCTGTAAAGACTCAGCTTCTTCAGACTTTCTTCACAGGAGAGAACATTCTCAAACGAGTCTGCTGATGAACTTTATAGCTCTCCATTGGACTCATTCCAGGAGCTCCCAAGGAGCCTAGACCTGGACACAGCACTCCAGATGTGCCTCACGAGGTCAGAGCAGAGGGGCAGGATCCCTCCCTGACCTGCTGGGAATGCTCTTTCCAATGCACCCCAGGATTCCATTGTCTTTCTTGGCCCCCAGGGCGCTGCTGGCTCATGGACCCCCTGTTGTCCACCAGGACCCCCAGGACCTTCTCCTCAGAGCTGCTCCAGCAGGTCACCCCCAGCCTGTGCTGGAGCCCGCGGTTGTTCTTCCCCAGTGCAGGACCTGCCTTTGCTCTGGTGAATTTCAGCAGGTTCCAGTATGTTAATTTTCAACAATGTTAAATGAGATAGATAAAAAGGGGAAGCATTATTAGACCATGTTTTACATAAACATTATATTATTTAAAAGAAACTAAACAAGTGAACCAAAAAAAAAAAAAAATAAATTTACCAGAATGCTTTTATTATAAACATGTGGGAATTATTAAGACTCTCAATTCAGTCGTCACATTTTTTTCCCTCTGCAAACACCAAAGAGATAAAGAGATGAAGGATGAATCTCCCAAATGATATATTTTAATTTGAGAGTAGACAAAAGACTGATACAGATCACTCATCTGTAGTGTGGTTGGGACCAGCTTTCCACATGAATCATTATTTTTACCTCTTTTACCTTATTTCTGCATGACATTTTGAAAAAGCCTCTCTTTGGTTTGACAGACAATTTTGTGAGCCAAGTGTCTTACCTCAGATCTGAACCTAAACAATTGCTTTCCCTTGGGGAAAAAAAATTAAAATATATGTAAGTAGTTAGAGTTATTCTTTGCTCTCAACTGTCACTGCAAATATACCTCACTTTACATGCAAGCAGAAGACAGTCGATGATCCTTGCATCAGTGTCAGGTCTGTTTCATAAATCAGACAGCAGGAGGTGGTCCAAAAGTCAAATTCTGAATACTCTCCTGGGGTCTTAATAGGTTACCTTTGAATTGGAGCAAGCCCTCATGGGTCCCAGGCTGTTTGAACTCCATAACTGGGTCTTCCACATAAGTAGCTATCAAGCCAATGGGTCTTCTGGGTTCTTACTTAATATGCTTAGAGGTTTTGCTATTAGAATAAATGCCAGTTCTTTTTGTTAGTGGATTCCTCAGGCTTTCTGAGTGCAGTTTTAAGCACTCTAAATGCCACCAGTGCTCATTATCCCACCTCCCACTCCCCAGTGTAATTCTTAAGTGACAAGAAGCTGGAAAAATACAGATGGCATAATTATATATTTTGCAGTTGATTAATCACCACAAAACATTAATCACATTTGGTATAACAATACATAATCAAATTCTTTATAGTAGAAATTAAGTTTCCTTCTGATACAGAATGGATTCCTTTAGGATATTGACATGGCTTTTCAGCATCTGTTTTGCACCAATTCTGCATCTGCATTTGATTTAATCAGCTTTAGGGCTCTGGAAAAAAAAAAAAAAGCTTTAAGGTTTGTTTCGTGTTTCTAAGTGCACATGTTAATAATAGCAGAAGTGCAAATAGAGACATAGCTGCTGTGACAAACTACTCTTTGTATGTTACACTTACTCATTTTCTGCCTTCAATAGATCTTTTCTCTCTTTCAGTTACTTTGTTAAACAGAACAGAAAACTTCTTTTGAAATAATTCAAGCTGGTAATATATTGATAGAAGAAAGACAGTCAAGACAGCACACCAAAAAATGAGCTCCTGATAGCTTATCACAACTGTCAGCATCAAAGGCATGAGGAATTGTTGCTGGCCCAGTGGTCAAGGCATGATGCTATAGCCAGTCACATCAGATATATTTACCACCCCACTGTGCTGCCTTTGACTCCCCAGTCTCCATGGTCTGCATATGTAGCTTTCCTGCCAAGGAATAATCTTTGGCATTGGTTCAAAGCTCTGTGGAACAGGCCCACAGATCCTAAGTTGTCCCAGGACATGTTAAAACTGTTTTCATCTCTGCAGATGTGGGTGATGGAGGCCACAGATTTCACTTCCAAAAGTGTGCTTTACCAACCATGTTATGGAACAGCCAGAGGCCAGTGCATGTTCCATCACTGCTGCTAAATCTGGGTCACTGCGCAGTAAAGCAACATAAAATGTGTAAACCAGAGGCAGAACAATCAAGCAGAATTTAATTGCCCACTACTAAGGGATACTCCTAGGTTATACATGTAACCATAACTAAAAAGAGACTCTAAAATACAGGAAGATAACTCCATAATATTAACTCGCTCTTTTACATTGGTGTTTTAGTCCAAGATGATATATGCAGGCTTTTCTGGTAGATTAAAAAATCTAGCTGCAGTACATAGGCCAGAAAAAACTTTTCTGTTCACACAAGAGGCAATCAAGTTTATTTGGCATGTGAAAGCTCAAACTCAGCTCAAAACCAGTTCAATGGAGGCTTTTGAGGATGCTTTCCCCCATTACTACAGGAAGTATTCTGATTCCCTAGCTATACTGGAAAGGAGATTTCTTCCTCTCTCAAGGAGTCCCATGGAGATACATAGGTTTTCCATACAGTCACTGGTACTTAAGTTCTTCTCAACCATGCTTTCAAGACATGTAATTTCTTTTCTAATTGTATGGGAAACTGTGACAGACCCAAGGTTAGAAAAATACACCAAGATGAGTATCTTGAGTTGAATATGAAACCACTGACTTCTGCCTTAGTTTTCACAACTGAGATACAAATCATCTCTGGGGAAAAAAAAAAAAAGTCAGCAGGAGGGTTTTTTTCAGAATTTAGAGGTAATTTATACTGAATAGTGCTTAAATTCATCAGTTATATGATTTATTTAAATAAGAGCATTGTGCAAGTGGGTTACTAAGAAAACAGTGCAAAGAAAAATCAATAGGAAGCTGCATTCACACATTCAGTGTGTTCAGCTCTTGATTTCAATACCTAAACATTGGATTCAGAGTATGAATGCATAGTAAAAATATTCATATTTATCTTGTTCTTGTGAGGGACAGCAAGAGAGCAAAACAGCATATATGTGTATGTAGCAACCATTTGCTGCTTCATGAGCATAGATTGTAAATTAACCATGCAGCTTACAAGGAGTGATTAAAAAAGGCAAACAAATAAAACAAGAAAAAACAAACCCACCCCACTTTAAAACAAACTAGATCAACTAGGTTTTGAAACACAGAACTGAGGCATGTTTTCTGAACACATAATTTGTCTGCTGGTGCTCAAAATTAGGATGTTACTGGCTTCTATGAAACACTTTTAGAGCTATGAGGAGTGGTGCTGTAGAAATAAAGTGACTGATGTTCTGCCAATACAAACCTCAAAAGGAGGTTGAAAAACGCAGCAAGTGTCGTTTCTGAAGCTGGAGATAGGGAAGCATTATGTTTTATTTTGCCCTTTAATATAAGCCCCAAAGCATTGCTTCACTAAAACGGGTCTGCTACCTGAACTGAGTCCAACTCAGTCTCCTAGCACAAATGCAGGGATGAAAAGCTCATTCAGCGTGTCACTGTAAAATTTCTGTGTTTATTGCTGGAATTAGCAGAGCACAGGGTCTTCACATCCACAGGTTTTGACTTCTATTTTGTTGCATACTGAGGAGATGTAGAGCCAGCTGTGCACTGCTCATTCATACTGGGAAACTGCTACTTGCCCAACATCCCCTCTGATAACAAGAGGATTGCTTTAATTGGAAACATTAACAGTCATGGGAAACCATGTCTGAATCCTTAAGGACACATGAGGGCTCTGTCATGATTGGTGGTAGATGGGGAAATTGCTTACTTGCCTGGGAAAAGCTTTTGTTTTGACTGTCCATGCAAAACTCACTTGTCACTCCTAAGTGCTTTTAAGCCTTTGAATGTGAGAATTTTATGAGGTAACCATTTTTGCCAATAAATAAGGAGAATTTCAGGATCATGCTTTAACCCTGGAAATATCCCATTGTCCTCAGGAAGCCTCTAATGAACAGAAGCTGAAGATCTGGCTTGGGCTTGTGTAGGCAAGGAATCATGATGCTCTTGATACAGTTTCTTGAGGAGTACCATACATCTCACAGTACCTTAAAAAAAAAAAAAAGACACTCTGGAACATGTGCATATTTTCTCAAAGTCTTTTAAATCAATCAATGTAGTTTAGTGCAATTCTTTTAGCATGTAATGTTGATCCTTGTTAAGGCGAATTTTCCTTTCTAGTGCACTTCATGCAAAGTAAATTTGACATTAACACTGTTGGATAATCTTTTCACCCTCAGTTTGAATATTTAAAGCAGGATTTAAAATATCTTAGTGGGAAGAATCCTAGTCTGTCAGCAAGTAGAAAAGCAATGAAGCAACAAGTATTTCTCATCTCTGTCCTTACAGCCCAACATTTTTAGGGAAAAAGACAGAATCTAGTCCTTTGATATATTTAGCAGAAGTGTTAGAAACATGTTTTTCTGATCAAATGGGACAGGCTGAAAATACTGAACACTCATTAAATACCTTTTCAATGGTCATAGGGTAATCAAAATCATGAAAAATCCTTTTGCCACTCTTAGAACTCTTTCAAATCTGTAAAGATTGTACAGCTGGAAAAGAGGCTTTTATATCCCAATATTTAATAATTAATATTTGTATTTCTGAACACATATCTGCAGATCTAAGAAATAACTGGCTAATTTAGAGATATCAGAATCCCCTCTAAACATATATTAATAGGGAGAAAGACAATATATTGAAATGGAAATATTTTAATTTAGCCAGTTAAATGGAGCTAAGGGAAAATAGGCCTGAGATTTGTGTGACCAGGTTTTGGTAGCTTTTGGAGGGGCTGGTGACTTCTCTGAAATGCTGCTGGAACCTTTCCCCATGTCCAGCAAAGCAAATGCCAGATGGGTCCAGGGTGGGCTCACTGCTGGTCAAGGCTAAGCCCATCAAGAATGATGGCAATGCCTCTTGATAACATATTAGGAAGGAAAAAAAAACCATATAATGTAAAAGTATTTATGCTCAGAGAAGAATGCAGGGTGAGACCATGCGCGAGGAGCAGCCCTGCAGACAGGCAGGGCAGTGCAGAAGGAGGAACAGGAGCTGCTCCAGGCTCTGGAGCTCAGATTGCCCTGCAGCCCCTGGAGCAGCCCAGGCTGAGGCAGCTGTGCCCCTGCAGCCCAGGGAGGGCAGGGGGAGCAGAGATCCACCTGCAGCCCCTGGGGGAGCCCAGGCTGGAGCAGGGGGATGCCCAAAGGAGGTTTGTCAACCCACAGGGAGTCTATCTGGAAGGAGGCTTGTGGCAGGGACCTGCAGACCTGTGGAGAGAGGAGCTCAGGCTGGATCAGGTTTCTGATTGTGTTTGTGACCTTGGGATCCTGCACTGGAGCTGCCTGTTCCTGAAGGAATGGACCCTATGAAAGAGTGACCCACTTTGGAGTAATTAATGGAGAACTGTCTCACACAGGAAGGATGTTACACTGGAACAAGGGAAGGATTTCAAATCCTCTCTCTGAGCAGCATCAGGAACAACATGTGATGAGCTGACCATAACCCCATTCCCATTTCCCTGCACCCTAAGAGGAAAGAGATAGAGTTTGGAAAGAAGGGATACACTGGGGGAAGTTAAGATTTACTTTACTTCTCATTACCCTGCCCTGCTTTTGTTTGTTATAAACTCAGTTTATATCTCCAAGTTGAGTCAGTCTTGCCCACGATGGTGACTGATCTTTCCCTGTCCTTAATTCATGAACCTTGTGCTATACTTTCTCTCCCCTGTCCAGTTGCAGAGGTGAGTGAGAGAGTGGCTGTTGCTGGTGCCTGGAACCCAGCCAGGGTCAGTCCCCTACAGATGCCCAGTGCTTCATGCACTTCTGGAATATCTTTATGATGTTGTGGGGCTGCCCAGATTTACAGACCAAGTCATAACAGGCACCTGATTTGGGAAAAATACACAATGGTAATAGAAGGATGTCAGTAAGAAGCCTGCAGTGTATTTATACCCTCAGGAGTCCACTCCAGTGATATCTCTGATATAATAATAGACTAATATAAAATCCTATGCTAATACTCTTACTCACATCTCTCCCAGTTGTTTCACAAACTAAACTTCCCTAGACATTCATAAGAGTTGTAACTGAGCAAGGACCAAGCAAAGACAGACTCAGCAACTCAGGAATAAGTAATCTTAGGGAAGTACATTGATTAGCTATCTCTATTCTTGTTTAAACATATTCCTGCTACATTGTTGACTGAGAGGATTTGCATATGAAAGCAGAATGTGCTCCAGTGTTGAGGAAAGGGTGAGATGCTCACCGTGTATTTATGGAAAATAAACTGTTAAAGAGTGACAACCAGCTCTGAAACTTCAGGGAGTAGAAAAAGAAGAGAGAGAGGTAGAAAGAAAGAGAGATAGAAATCTAGCAGCTTTTGACAGGTAGGCATAAATCTTCCTGAAGGGTAGAATCACTTGAGGAAAGAGAATGTGAGAGACCATTAAACCTTAAGAGTTTTGCATGATTCGTGAGGAAAATGTGGAAGTTTGCAAGGCATAGGCTGGCAACTCCAAATGTAGGTTGAAGATCTTCAGAAAAGCCCTTTGCCTGTGAGGTATTTGGCTCAAAGGACTCATGTTAGGAATGTTGCTTTATAAGGTCAGCTGTTGGTAAAAGGCAGCCTTGCTTTCTGTTGTTGCAAACATCAGCAAATCCAGCATTTTTAAGCAGTAGGATTTAAATGTCTTGTCTTATAAGAAACCAGGCTGGACAATCCTTACCATTGGTTTCTAGGCCAATCTTTGCACAGATGCAGCACCCCTGGACTGAGTGATGAATGACACTGGTTATACCTCATCAGTGTTTGAAGCAGATAAACAGCTTGGTGCCAGATAACTCCCTTTCCATAAAAGGAACAACACAGTAATGTGTTGAAAGGAGAAAAGGGGTTTATTTATCCTTTGTTCTTCTACCAATCTGTGCAATTCTCAACTTTGAGCCCATTATTTGTTCCTACATGGCTCATGGTAGAAAGTAGGAACTATTCTCTTCTTGCTTGGGGGTGTTTTTATTTTTTCTGCTGTCATGAACTGGAGCAAAGTCTAAAGGCTGGGAGTAGGTGAGGTGGCTGTTAATATCCCACTTTGCTGGCTTTCTCACTTCTCCATGTGCTTGTGGGCACAGCCACAAAGGTTGAAATCCCTTTTACAGTACGCAAAACTTGTCTGAGGACACATGTTCCTTGTTTGTTCCTACCTTTCTTAAATGATGTTCTTAAGCAACATCTGAAACAATACTAGTTCATCTTTCTTCACAGTGTTCACTCCTTGTGAAAATGCAAATCAAAAGAGACCTGCCCTCCACGATAGTTTATATTTCATGACCAATAATCAGACACAGGGATCTTCAATATCTGGAAAGACAAATGAGACAAAGTCAGTGCAGAATGAACAGTTAAGAAGCTACTTCACTGTAGGATTCGGCTTAGGTTTGTAACACTTTCTAAGAAATGAGATTTATCGATAAACCAAAGATCAGATAATTCCCATTTTCTCTTGTGTTGTTGTGATATCAGACAAGATCATACCAGAAAATCAATAAAGAATTTCAGAAGATGCAATGCTTAGTAAGTTATTTCCTCCTTATTTCACAATGTCTTTGGTTATTCCCCACTATTACTAATGGGAAAATGGTGATTTCATCTCATGCACAGACACACTTTGTCACTTGGTCTGCTCTGATCTGTTGATGATGATATAACCCAGTTATGCTAACTTGATAGAACAAAAAAAACCCCAAAAAACATGCTGTCCTTTCATATAAGAGGATTTTGCATGAAATGTTGTAGGATTCAATTACTAAATATCTCTTCAATTTTAGTTTTTGCTTGTCTCTACCAGCATGGCAGCTGATGGGACAATAAAGGCCATGATCACTTTCTGAATAAAGAAAACCTAGAGAAGAAAAACAAATTTAAAAAGAATGGTGAGAAAAAAAAAATAGAAAAGAAGAAAACAAACAAACAAAAAAGAAACAAAAACCCAAGAACAAACAAATCAACCAAAACACCAAAAACAAAACAAAATTACACTCCCTAAAAACCTCCCAAATTTATTCACAAAGTATAAAACTCAGTCAATGCTTTCCTAAAGTGGTAAATGACAAAACTACCCTTTATACCTCTTTATTTAAGATAAGTACACTTCATCTCTAACAAAGTGCAAAGTTCAAACAGAGAAATAAAGAATGATCTACCTCAGGCAATTGTAGGTTCCTATGCCTTTTATGCTAATCCGCAGCTAATTTTAACATTGCTTTTTATAATCTACTAAAAAAAAAAAAAAGAGAGAAAAACAAACCTAAAAGTCAAAACCCCACACACTTGAAGAAAATCAGTCTTGTTAGCTGACATATTTTGGATTTCTAGCTAAGAGTAAGGTGCATTGCACCATAAAAGTATCTATTTCTCTGCTTTTCTTAAGAGAGACAAAGGATCACTAGCTCAGGGGTCAGGTCTACATTTAATTAGATAAGGACTACTCTTAGTATTGGCAATGATGATAGTAGTGAGATTAATGTGACTCTTATGGTTGTGACCAGATGCCATAGCTTCAAGGCAGTTAGAGCTTTTATGCAATGTTTAGGGAGAGATACATAAGAATAGAATCTTCAGATGCCAAAATCTGAGTGGTCTACCTTTCTACTCTTAAAAATTCACTTATCGTTTGCAATGCAAATGTCCAGCCCTCAGCTGAAGATTTCCTTCCTCTACCTTAGAGGTAGGAAGGAAGGTAATAACCAATGATTTTTTTTTCTTGAATTTGAAGCTACAGCAGGTCATACCACAGTTTGTTTGTTTGTTTTTCCTGTAAAGCAGCAACATGGAAAGGAATTGCAAGTATTTGCAGTCTACATTAAATGTTCAGCTGTTGTAGTGCATCCTTTGAAAAATCTCTCCTTAAATACTCAAAGTGTTTAATTTATGAGACCAGAACTCTCACACCTCAGGAGGGAATCTCCACTGTGTGATCAGGTATTCTTCAGTGCATTTCTGGCTTGGTAAGAAAGAGCAGAAAAAGGGCAGAAACACAGTGAAAGAGAGGCATAGACATCAATGAACTAAAAAAAGGAGGAAGCACTAAATACCAGTCCCAATGTATTAAATACTTCATTAACTCTCACTTTTGTTACTGTAAAATATGCTGATTTTCTACTTCTGATCAGCCTTAATAGGAAAGTTAACTACCACATACACCTGCAGTGACAGCCACAGGTGTAGAGTGGTAGAGTGCAAATACTTGCAATTTGGCCAAGGCCAAATAGATTGCTCCCAAACAGTAATGCAACCACATATGTCAGATGGAGGTAAAATGCTGGTGGTAACCCAAGGAAGAAAAACTTATTTTTTACTCTAGAGTCTAGCATTTAGACTCTGTTGTCGCCTGGAATCTGATGTGTAAGGCTGATCCAAAAAACACCATCTGAAAATGCTGAGCAGAGTGGTCTCTACAGAGGCACAAGGAACACATTTATCCAAATTACAGGTAACTAAATAAAATTGTCTAAACGGCTACCTTAAGGTATTTAAGATCTGCCTGGGACAGACAGATATGATGTGGAAGCTATAGGGAGTCTGTTTCTGTCTGGATTGGTGGCTGGAGGCACCTCGATATGTTTCCTGGTTTCTGGAGTCTGGGCATAGATTGGAATCTTAAGAAAATAGCCATTGCACCATCTTATTTTGCATAAATCTGCAGGTGAAAACCAAGGCTTCAGTGATTTTGATGTTTATAGTATTAGAGCAAGTATTACATAGCGATTTTGAGAATCAAAAAACATTTTGCAACTTCAGTGCTGAAGAAACTTGCATATTTCTGTGAAAAAAGATTTTCAAGGAATTGAAAACAGATCTTCCAAACTTCATTCTAGGGTGTCAAAAGCCACACACTTGTTTTAGCTATAATATTATGAAACAGATAAGTAAAAATAAAAACATTGTTGACTGCATGAACTGGAAGTCAAAGACTTGCTTTCATTCTGCCTGTAAAGGGCCCTGCCTCTTTTTTTTAATTTCTGGGAAGTAAATTGGTACTCACCAGCCATTGTTTCAAAGCAAAAAGTTTTAAATCAAAAGGGAGAAGAAGAAAGAATAAAAAAAAAAACCAAGTTCAGCAAACTTTTGTAGCAGGAGAAGAGCTACTAAGCATACAGTCATGTATTTTTGGAATAAATGACATGTGCTTTTTGCTCTAGTGAGCGATCCATATTTTAAATGTCCCCATATACCATTATCATGCATAAAAACCTGTCACTATTATTCATGTCTTTTTCCCAATATCCATATTTTGACATTACCACTGAAAAGATCCAGTGTGCTCAGTGGCTTCTTAAAAATAAATAATTGAAAGCTACTGTAAATTATATTAAGCCTCGACATGGCTGACCCTCTCTTGCTTCAGTCCGTTGCTATCTCTTTAAATGTATTCACTCATAAATTATATTGTAATTTGGAGGTGCTGAAGTCTTAAGTTTTTTGACTCAAATGTAACTTCCCTCCCAATGCATAATTCATTTTCACTTTGTTCTTGGTGCTGCGTGTGCAATCGCATTTTTGGCAGCCAAATGCAGGCTGAAATCAACAACTCTGTAAAGGGTGAGAATGAAATCAGAATGGACGGCTTGGCGGAAGAAATATTAAGCATGTCACAATGTTTTGTACTCTATCTTGTGAAATGGAGACAAAAACCTCAAACAACTCTTGAGTTTAAAAGGAATGACATTTAAAGTCTGAAAATTATCCACTGCTGATGTCATGCTGTTGTTGCATTTAATTACTTTTCACATCATATAAACTGATGGGTTCTGAATGTTTTTATGCCATGAGATTTTTTGATGAAGAGCATACTTTTCCATTTTCCATTTCTTAAACTGGAATAAGTCAGTCAATCTCTGTGGACACAGATGAGAGACATCAGGCTTATCCGATAAAAAATGAGTGCCACTAACTTCAGAATACTGACCTTATTTTCTGAAATAGGGTCCTTGCAAAAGCCTTGAAACACCACACCCCCACCACTGCTCCCCAAAATTAGCATGTTACTGGGTCAAAACTTCAACTGCTTTAAGGGAAAGTAGCTTTGCAACCTTATGTTGACTGACAGTTATACCTCTGTTTTTATCTTTTCAACATGAATAAAGTAGTACTGAAAACAGACTCATTCAAAAAATAACATCATCCAGTATTATGGTTTTCTTAACATGCAGTTATATCTGCAAGACAGCAGACTGAAGTGCAGCTGCAATGTGATGGATCAGTGACAGAAACATGTCATATTGATAAGCAGTCATGAAGATTTCACATAATCAAGCATAAACATGACAAGGTTTTTTTTTTCTTTATGAGATCACATAGCACATGCAAGATAGTAAGGTGAAGAGAAAGCTGCAAAATTAAAAAAAATCCTAGGAAAATTAGGAGTGTAGAAGGACCAACTTACAGTATAATAGATGACACATGATGACTCAGGAACACTTACATGAAAGTGGTGAAAGCTAGAGATGGTGGTTAGGGGTAAGCTGTTACAAGAATTAAATATGGAAAAGAAAATAGGGCTCAAAAAGGCAATTGAGGCACAGAAACACCTTTCTATATCAATGTTTACTTAAGGACTTGTCATTTACCTTAATAGAGTAATTATGTTATAAATAAGCACCTTTGTAGTATTAAAAAAGCCTAAATCCAGTTATGTGAGTCTGACAATCTGTGATGACTACCATAACTTGTGTGTCAGCTATGGCAGCCCACCTAAACAACATGAATGCTCTTTTTCTCATTTCTTCTTTCCTGGCTTCCCACTCCCCACTTGCCTCAGTTCTCTGTTGGATGTTCAACCTTTTGTCTGTACCTCTGAAAAATGTCACAACTGAGACCCTCGAGCACTGCTTCATTCCTTAAGTGACCAATGTCTTCCTGACACCTCTCTCTGTCCCTGGCTGGCCTTATCACAGCTTTAGTCAGGAGGATAAAAAAAGCCAGCAGAACTCAAGATCACAGTTTCAATGTCATGAGTGACACACCTTTGCTTTTTTGTCTAGCCTTTCCTCAACTCCAGCTTATGATCTGTGCTTTTCCCTCCTGATTTCTCACTATCCATCTGTCCCAGAATTGCACCTTGTGCTCATTGTTACAGCAGCGAGACAAGCATTGTTTGTATGATAACACCTCCCATCCCAGTCTGCCTCTGTGTTTTTTTCATGTTGTTCTGCAGGACTGGAACAGCTGTCCTGAGGTAATATGCCAAGCCCCTTAACCTTGCATTATTCAAATCTCTCCCTAGGGAAGGAGGAAAGTCTGTGAGCACCATCCACTTACGGGAATCTTTTGTCAGTGTATGTGGTGTTTCCTCAGCCCTACTTCTCTTGCCAGAGAGAAAAAGCCAATTGCATTAAACAGGTTCTTCTCAAAAGACTGAGATGTTCAACCTGGCTCATTAAGACAGTGAATGTGAAGACAAAGAAAATAGTTCAAATGGGACATTTAACTAATCTGTTTTTTAGT